>CAWUFW010020196.1:0-159274 GCA_963921515.1 Calotriton arnoldi
TCAAACAACACATATGCTGAATAAAGCAACTTTCTTTTCTCTAGTGCTCATGCTTCAGATGTACATGTTGTTGGTGCAGCTAACCATGCCCTTGCTGCAGTGATGGTGATATCTGGTCTCATGATTATGAAGTGTTACTGTGCAGGAACCCATGTGGTACAGGGGGAATGTGTCCTATCATGTGGTGTATCCATGTCATCAATAGCAGCATCTGAGGGTGTCATGTGTTCAGTATTTGGCAATGGGTTTCCTACTTACATTGGCAATTTCATATCTGTGGCTTCCACCCCTGCACATCTGTTGTGCCTGCCATCGTTGCATTTGTCTACTTCCCTGACCGTGTTGCCATCTCCAGTGGACATGCAGTTTTGGGCATCAATGGGGAGGGACTCATCCGTGTAGTCAGTGCAACATTGCTATACAAGTGTGTTGGATCTGTGCTGATGATTCCGTTGGCACATCCATGACCAGGCTGATGTGATGGGAGCCCTCATTTGGTGCTAATTGTTGATTGTGTGACCAAGTGCTCAGCTGACATGATGGGGCCCTACTGAGGCAACATATGGCACAGCTTTCCTCACACAGGAGTGGAGTCCCCTCATGGCAGTGTGTACACGTGTGACATTGCCTGCGCCCAAGGTGTGTGTTGTATGTGCATGTCTGTGTGTTCACTTCCATTCATCTGCGCATGCTGTGATCCCTAGTGTTGTACCTGTTTGTGATGCTTGCTGACTTGAGCTATGTTCCCCCAAAGTCTTCTCCCTGTGTTCTCTGTGATGTGGGTGCATGGCACATTACTGGTCATCAGGGTGTCACCCATAGGTGTGTTTGCTGTCAGGGCAGAGTTTGTGTGCAGACGCAGATGGGTCACAGTCAGGTTTCCCTTTGGCACTTGTTGTTTGCCCCTGTCATGTGATTTCCAGTTTGTGTTATCTTTCAGTGATTGTGACACGTTGTGTGTGTGACTGCTGGCACTCCTTAGGGTCCGGGCTGCAATGTTGGTTGTTGTCTATGTGTGTTCTTTGTGGGTGACCTTGGCTTCTTCATTGGTGTGTGACTGTGGCTGGGATCCCATTGGTCGGTGTGGTATTGCCGTCATGTCCATGTACAGCGTAGTGTGCAGTGTGTCAGACATTCAGGAGTCTTGTTGAGTGTCCATGTGTGATGTGTTTCTACACCTTGGTTCCCACCCACCACCCTGGAATAGTCATGGGTGCATGTGCAATGTCACCAGTGCATGTGTACTTCACTGCTGCACATTGTTGGAGGTCGAGGGGTGTGGTCTTGAGTGTGTGCAGATGAGAGTTGTTGCCCGGCTAGTCCCCTGCCTCCATGTTGCCCTTGGCTTACTGGCCATGCTGATTGATTTGTGCTTGTGTAGGTGTGATGGTAGTTTGTTGCTCAGGACACCTGACTGTGGTTCACAGTGTGAACGACATTTAGCTTTGTCATCACAGTGGTATTTTTATTCAGCCCAGGGTCACCACATTGTGGGGGCCCTGGGGGTGGTGCTGTGGTGTGTCTGTGACTTGCTGTGTCAGTTGTTGTTCCTACGTGCCTGTGTGACATGTGTGTTTTGTGCTCCCTCTCACCTGTCAATGCCTGCTTGCCCACATAGGGGATTTGGATCCATGAGTTACCTTAGTGTGGCAGTGTATGCACATCTGTATGATTGGTATTCAGCTCTCCTCATGTGTTGTGTTGTTGCCTGGGGACACTGGCACCCCCACCCCTCACCTGCTGTGTATGATGACAGTGTTGGTCTGCCTGTTTGTGTTTGTGCATCTGCACCACTGCATTGGCATATCTTGGGTGTGCCATTGGCTGTATGTTGTTTGGTGTGTTTCCCCTGCTGTCCCTGGGACTCCTAGGTCATCGGTCAGCACAGTGATCATGGTTTGTGTGTCCCATTGCTGCCATGGTATGGTATCTGTTCACCTCACATCTGCTGTCTCCACAGGGTATCTGCATTTGTGTGCCCATTGGTGCAAATATGTGGTTCTGCATTCTGATGGTCACTTCTGTCATTGTGTCATTGATGACTGTTGACGGTCTCAGCCCCCATGGGTGTTGTTTGTCTGCACATGGCCAAAGGAATGTTTCATTTGCACTGCAGTATTTGGCTCCCCCAATTTATGTTGCAATGGGACACATACACTACTTTGCCACAGATGAGTTTTTGGTTCTGTGACCAGGAATGATCCATGCAGTTTGGCAGTTGCAGCTCTTTCTTTGTCAACAATTACCTTTTGGTCACTGTGATGATGAGGGTGTAGACCCCATTGCCACACTGGTCAAAATGTGCTTCAGCTATGGACCCCACACTTGCCTTTTGGTCACTGTGATGATGGGGGTTTAGACCCCATTGCCACAATGGTCAAAATGTGCTTCAGCTATGGACCCCACACTTGCCTTTTGGTCACTGTGATGATGGGGGTTTAGACCCCATTGCCACAATGGTCAAAATGTGCTTCAGCTATGGACCCCACACTTGCCTTTTGGTCACTGTGATGATGGGGGTTTAGACCCCATTGCCACAATGGTCAAAATGTGCTTCAGCTATGGACCCCACACTTACCTTTTGGTCACTGTGATGATGGGGGTTTAGGCCCCATTGCCACAATGGTCATGGGCTGCTTGCATTGTGGGTGCCACACACATATATGTGTGGCACATGTGCTAGGGGGTCACGTTGTATGTTCAAAGTCATGTTCGGTGTTGTAGGCATTTGACACAGCCTACACACGCTTGTCATGGTGGTGGGGGATGTCTTTATCTTGCATTCCCTAGGTTGTGGTGTGCTGGTTGTGTCATGCATTGTCCATCCTATGAGTGGGGGTGGTAGTAGTGGTAGGCATCCTGCCCCCTGGCTAAGGGTGGTAGTAGTGGTAGGCATCCTGCCCCCTGGCTAAGGGTGGTAGTAGTGGTAGGCATCCTGCCCCCTGGGTGAGGGTGGTAGTAGTGGTAGGCATCCTGCCCCCTGGCTAAGGGTGGTAGTAGTGGTAGGCATCCTGCCCCCTGGCTAAGGGTGGTAGTAGTGGTAGGCATCCTGCCCCCCTGGCTAAGGGTGGTTGTAGTGGTAGGCATCCTGCCCCCCTGGCTAAGGGTGGTAGTAGTGGTAGGCATCCTGCCCCCTGGGTGAGGGTGGTAGTAGTGGTGGGCATCCTGCCCCCTGGCTAAGGGTGGTAGTAGTGGTAGGCATCCTGCCCCCCTGGGTGAGGGTGGTAGTAGTGGTAGGCATCCTGCCCCCTGGCTAAGGGTGGTAGTAGTGGTGGGCATCCTGCCCCCTGGGTGAGGGTGGTAGTAGTGGTAGGCATCCTGCCCCCTGGCTAAGGGTGGTTGTAGTGGTAGGCATCCTGCCCCCTGGCTAAGGGTGGTAGTAGTGGTGGGCATCCTGCCCCCCTGGGTGAGGGTGGTAGTAGTGGTAGGCATCCTGCCCCCTGGGTGAGGGTGGTAGTAGTGGTGGGCATCCTGCCCCCTGGCTAAGGGTGGTAGTAGTGGTGGGCATCCTGCCCCCTGGCTAAGGGTGGTAGTAGTGGTAGGCATCCTGCCCCCCTTGGGTGAGGGTGGTAGTAGTGGTAGGCATCCTGCCCCCTGGCTAAGGGTGGTTGTAGTGGTAGGCATCCTGCCCCCTGGCTAAGGGTGGTAGTAGTGGTAGGCATCCTGCCCCCTGGGTGAGGGTGGTAGTAGTGGTGGGCATCCTGCCCCCTGGCTAAGGGTGGTAGTAGTGGTGGGCATCCTGCCCCCTGGCTAAGGGTGGTAGTAGTGGTAGGCATCCTGCCCCCTGGGTGAGGGTGGTAGTAGTGGTAGGCATCCTGCCCCCTGGCTAAGGGTGGTTGTAGTGGTAGGCATCCTGCCCCCTGGCTAAGGGTGGTAGTAGTGGTAGGCATCCTGCCCCCTGGGTGAGGGTGGTAGTAGTGGTGGGCATCCTGCCCCCTGGCTAAGGGTGGTAGTAGTGGTGGGCATCCTGCCCCCTGGCTAAGGGTGGTAGTAGTGGTAGGCATCCTGCCCCCTGGCTAAGGGTGGTAGTAGTGGTAGGCATCCTGCCCCCTGGCTAAAGGTGGTAGTAGTGGTAGGCATCCTGCCCCCTGGCTAAGGGTGGTAGTAGTGGTAGGCATCCAGCCCCCCTGGGTTGGGGTGGTGGCGCGCATTCAGGCCCCTGTGTGCATATGTGGCATTGGTGATGGGCATCCCGCCCCTATGGTGCTGCTGTTGCTGGTGTAAGTATATTCAGATTCCCAGTGTATGTGTGTGATGTGTCGTGTACGTGTTGTATGTGTTTTGTGGTTGGTGTCTGACTTACCTTCTGCGCCGTACGCGTCCGTGCCTGTTCCGGTAGTAGATGTAGAATATTGGTATGATCGGGACGATGGGATTCATGGTTGGTTCGTGTCGTTCGTCCTTCTCGTTGCTTCGCGTCGTCCTCGTCGCTTCGCTCGTCCTCGTCGCTCGCGTCGTCCTCGTCGGTGCCGTGTTCGCCTCGTAGTCGTGGATCGTGTTGTGGCGCGATTCGGAGCTTATGTGCGCCTCTCCCGGATGCTTTGACGTGCCGTGCGTAGCGACGGGTTCGGCGCGTACGGGAAGCGCATCGTACTTGTCCGGCCGGACGGGGCTGCATTTTCCCTTCCGTGCGACTCGATTCGGCGTTTCCGGATTCGCCTCGGTCGGAGAACAGGACCTGGTTTGGGTGAGTACGGCTCGGCCGGAATTTTTGCTGTTGTGCGCATCGTACTTGCTCGTTCGGTGTGCTGTACGGATCGGTCGGGAAACTGGCTTTCGCATGGCTTTTTTCCCGACCAAATGGTATTGGGTGCGCCTCCGACCGAGATCGGAATCGACCCCAAAGTATTTATAAAAATATGTATTTATTATATAACACTATCTAGTACGTTAGAGTGTCTCCTACACGGAGATGGACACAAAGCACACAATACTTTATCAAAGAAATCACAGTAAATATCACTAATAAACAGTGGACCCCCGGGGGGGACCAAACGATATATTAAGAAAGTAGTATAAGAACCACAACTCGAGTCAGAACAATGTCTAGAGGACGTAGAATTGCTGGGGACCCAAGGAACCACCCAAGGTAGGTAGGTACGGACCTCACGGAGGGCGCGTTCAGTGTGGGAACACGACCGCAAAATGTGTACAACTCTACGTGTAAGTCGCAGTTGGATTTTGAAAGATTAGGGACCCTTCCCAGTGGACCCTGAAGAAACCCTGTGGAAGACAGAAAGTTTGGGAGCCACACCACCCATGGATACTATGGTACCCAAGTTACCTATCCCAGGGAAGCCAGGTGCATAGGTGTGAAGTGGCGTCGGAAACCGCAGTCGAACCCAATGGAGGACTTCAGGAAAGTGCCGCTGCTGGAAGAGGAGAAAATGTCCAGAGGAATCCAAACATGGATTCTTGAAGAGGATTACCTGAAAGCAGAGGGGACAGAGTCCGTGTCACTCAGGGGTGACCAGGAGACTTGGAAGGCAAATGCCCTCCGATGTCGGGTGCCTCAGGGATGATGTCAATGACCTTGACTCTGCAGCTGTGGGGACCAGGCGACGCTGAGAATGACCAGCAGCCGGATACGAGCTGTCCGGCGGGAGCACCAACCAGCCTTGGCAAATGCAACCCACGCAGGCAGTCAAGAGGGTGCAAAGTTGGGACCAGCAAGGTCCACGGGATTTACCACAAGCAGGGGAGTCAGGGTAGGCCCTGAGCAATCAGGGGAGCCAAAAGGAAATAGATATGACCCTCAAGTGGACCCACAGGCCGGAGGCACTCGAGTCGCGAGAGGACCTCAAGCAGCTCACCAAAAGATGCAGGCCACGATGCACACAATGTGGTCTGGCTGAAGATTCTGGTCACTGGAGGTGCTCAAGGTTGGGGCTACTTGGAGCCCAAAGATCTTCTTACAAAGATGACAACAAGCCTTTGCAACTGCAAAGTGGACACAGTACTCAGGGGTTTGGTTATTGCAACCCCCACGGGGACTACTGGCCTCAAACTTGGTGAGAGGGTAGAGCAGTCCTCTGGAGCTGTGGAAAACCACCACTTGGATTGCAGAACCCACGGAGTCCGGAGGAGCTCAGGATCTGCAGACCGGTCGACTTAGTTGTGGTGCCTGTGAATGCAGGGGTGTGACTCCTTCACTCCAAGGGAGATTACTTCTGTTGTCCTTGATGCTTCACAGGCCTTGGAAGGTTCCTGTATGATGCACAGGCACAGACGATGCAGCAGACTGGAAGGGAGACGAAGTCAGGCCCAAACAAAGTCCAGCGAAGTCCAGAGTGCCCAGACAGTAGAAGTGCAAAGGTGTCTGATCTGAATTCTATCCCATGACAAATCCAAAGACCTACACCCAGGTAAGCCCTTAAGTACCCTAAGGAAAGGGTTGGGAAGATTCAGGGGACCCTCCCAGGGGAAGTTCTGGACAGGGGGAAGGTTTACTCCCATGTCCTTTGTCCAGTTTAGCGCCAGAGCGGGAGCCAACAGCTTCCAGGACTGGTTTGAACTGGACTATGCACAGGGACATCAAATGTGCCCCTCCTGCAGACTTTCTGGTGCTGGCAAGCGCACCCACCCAGCCCTAATACACTAAATCCTGTCTGGGAGGTTGTCACACCTCCCTGTGACACGACGCCTATTGTTCCATCTTCCTCTGCTCAAGCTTGGCTCAGCAGCAGGAGGGCATAAATGTGTATCTGGTTGGCAGCAACCATGTTGTGCTGTCTGGGTCAAGAAGGCTGGTACCGGGAACATTGAGAGCATAACGGAGGGCTCTTCCAGTGCTTGTAATCATACCTCCCACACCATTTATGGTGTGGGGTATAATTACAACATGTTTGATACCAAACATGATAGGATTCGTTGCAGCTGTTTTCGAGATGGTCATCAAGCGATTACACAGTGCCCCTCTATATAGTATATGGCTGCTTCACTGACAACCCGGGAGAATGGACTCCATAGGCTGTAGGGGTGTCCTGCTCATGCAGGGGCACCCTCTCACTTATAACCAAGCACCCTGCCTTCAGGATTGCAAAGGCCAGCTATAGGGGTGACATATGTTTTAAGTGCAGTGACCCTTAGATGCATGCGCCAACTTACACAGGCTGCAATGGCAGGCCTGTAGTTCCAATTTGAATGGTCTCCCATGGGTGGCATAATACAGCTTCAACTGATGGGGAACCTCTGGGGTGCCTATTCCTTTGGTACATGGGTACCATATACTAGAGACTGACAAGGGTAACCCCAGTATCCAATTTGGGATGTATCTAAGTACTGAACTTACCAATTTAGGGAGAAAGCAGATAGACTGGGGTCCTGATTAGCAGGATCCCAGTCAGACTAGTCAAAAACAGAATCACATTAAGCAAAATAGTGGGGGTTACCATAAGAAGCAGATCCTACTTTCCTACAATCTCCCCGTGCCTAACAAAAAAATGAATGTGTCCTTGTGTAACAGAAATATTGCTGATTTAAAGCGCTCTGATACCTGATACCTTCGGGTCAAGTTTGCGCTATATAAAACTCTGGAAAAAAAATTCTTAACATTAATAACTTTCCACAATATCACACGGGGAGAAAGACAGACACTGAATGAACTGGTGAATGATCCCAACATCGTGATAAGACCAGCTGATAAAGGGGAGGGGGATCATCCTCTTCAGCAAGGACAACTACATTAAGGAATGTAAGAGGCTGTTGTCGAATGAAAAACACTACAATGTACTGACAGAGGATGCCACTGCACGTCTGATGACAACAATGCAGAGTCTTGTAGAGGTGGCAGAAATGGGAACCTGGATTTCTGAAAAAGAGGCAGGGATTTTGCTGAATCAAAATACAGTTTCTCACTACTTCGACATCGTCCCCAAGATCCAGAAAAACATAAACCCCCACAAAGATGGCCAAGAATTTCTGGGATTAGCTCTGTTCTAGAACCACTATCGCAATTCACTGATATTTTTCTAAGCATACTCCAACTTACCTTAAGGACACACGTGATCTTCTCAGACTTCTAGGAGATATCCCTTTTGATCCCTCTCGCAATGTGATTGTGGGATTTGATATTGAAAGTCTCTATACTGGTCTCCCACAGGACACCACCCTGGAGTCTATTGAGGAAATACTGTATAATGAAGACTGGCATCATAACACCCCCCGATACTATCTACCTCCAAAGCCACAGGACTTTGATGGGCCGCACTTTTGCCCCCAGTGTGGCAGGCCTTTATGTCCATCACTTTGAGGAAAAATTAATCTTCAGCGGTCACAGCCTGCAAGGAGACAAAATAGTCCTATGGAAACGGAACATCAATGATGTCTTGTTGATTTGTGAAGGTGAAGAGGAGACATGTGTGGGTTTTTGTCTCATGGCTGAATACCTGCGACCAACATCTTAATTTTACTCACACAGTAGAACAACCCTTCTGTTTCTTGACATCTACAGAAAACAGGTGTCTCAAAATGAAGACTTACAGAAAACCCACTGACAGAAATAGTCTGGTAGGATTCAACAGTTTCCATCCCCACCCTTTATGTGAGAATGTACATTATGGTCAATTATTACGAAAAGGAATTCCAGCGACATCATTGACTTCAAGCTGCAGTAGAAGGAACTGTCTACCAGACTGAGAACTTGAGGTTATCCTGAACAAACTATGACAAGGTGTCTGAAAAGGGCAAGGAAACCACCTCATGAAGTACTCCTCAAATCCCATCCACAAAAGCCAGATACATCAATCCTCACATGTGTCCCTGCATACAACTTAGCCTCTAAATATATCAAACGTATTATTAAAAGAAACTGGTGTATTCTCAACTCAGGACAACTACATTTTAAACAAGCGAGATTCACCCACAGGAGGGCAACAATCTGAGGGATTACTTAGTGCACACAAGACGATGTGCACCCATTGAAAATACCTGGACTGTACGGGAACTGTGGGACCTTCCACCTGTCACTGGCCATTTCCCTTGTGACTCATGAAGTGTGTGTGATTTAACATAAAACATGAAGACCCTTGATTTAGGCTTGAAAAAACATTGATTCTGAGGAGTCATACCAATTGTAATACCACACATGCTATCCTCATGATCCCTTAACATTGTGTTTTACGGTACATTGAAATGACTTGCAGAAAAGTGAGAATACAGATTCTGGAGCACAGAAGCAACATACGTTGCAGAAGAGCTACGACAAAATGAGTAATCACTTTACTATAAAAAAAACACTGAGTGAATGATCTCAGGTGGGCTGTTCTTGATACCTTGAAATCTCCGAATAACAGGGCAGAAAAGATTCTTTTGAAAAAGAACAACAATGGTTTTACCATTTGAAGACATACAAGAGTTCGCTTATTGATGATTTTCAATGGATGCCCCTGAATATATAAGTAGCAACATTTTGTCTGTGTTATTTTTTGGACAAAACACCACAAAATATAGTATACTCTTTTTGCACATGACCCTTATCCCCTTCTGAGATACATCAAGTGGACACAGAGGAGCAGGCATACACATTGAAGATGTGCCCTTATATTTTGCCCTGAGCAAAATTATACTCTATTACATATTTCTTATAGGTCTAGTATTTCACACACATTACATGCACCAGTAATGTTTGAGTATAATATTCTAGCTAATTACCAATAAGCACATAATGAAGATCCTGATCACATTGCTTTCGATTATTAAAAACAGACTAATTGGACCACCATGTAAATAAAGATTGGATCCCAGTTTCTACGTGCAAGTTTGCTTGACGTCCGTATGCTCACAGAAGGTGTGGCCTTTGAGTATGGCACCAATTCAGTGCCTGTTCTGATGCCCACGGGGGTGTAGCATTCTGAGTACCGCACTGTTTTGGTCTCTTTAAAATCTAGACACCACTCATGCCCACTAACATGTAGGGTTTGAAGGCATCTCTAGGTTTATCAGCAGAACAGAACCCTTAATGAAGTAAGTCTGGGTCTCTGAGGGCATGCAGGGGGGCCAGGTACTGCTTGAATTCTCCTGCACAAATAAGCAATCTTTTGCCTGGAACGATTTTTGTTTTTTTTGTGTGTTCCCATTGTTTGACTACAAGAACGGTCCTCCTCGAATATTATCCTAAGGCGCCCATTAGAGCCCATTAAAAATATATTTCTGTGGTCAGATTTATTTGCATGTGCTTGAGGAATCCAAAGTGCACAATCATACTTTTTTTGAATTGTACTGATTTTCTCAGCCTTACAATGTGGAGTGATTGTGTCACTTCAAGATTTTATCACTACACTTGGGCACATAGTAGTCACAGTTACAGAGTATGCCTCTGTCTGCCATATCACATATGTTTATCCTTGTTTGCCAATGTTCATAGAATTGTTATGTACACTTGTCAAAATACACTACAATGGGTGTTGGTGCTATATGTATTGTGTGAATCATACACTCAAATTCCTCATCATTGTGTTATGCTTCTCTCCTTTTTTACAGGCATCCACCAAATTTTTGGAACTTAGGAGTGCGTACGTTTATGAGATGCATGAATGTGTGCATTTCCTTTCACTATCTTAATTGGCATCAATTAGAAAATCAGCAGACATGGATAGTTGTTTGATCGGATCTGTTAACTTTCTGTCCTCTAGAGAGCCACGAGACCCGGTGGGGACTATGATGACTGAAACATGTCGACCATGATTTGTTTGATGCAAGGGGTGTCTTAATTTGCCCGTTTAGGCAGCACATACTCTATTAACCTTACCCTAGGAACCGGTTAATCCTTACTTTTGGGTACTAGAGGTAATTTTAAATGCACACAGTGCCTGATAAGGATATTGGGCCTGATTTAGATCTTGGAGGACGGGTTACTCCATTACAAGTTTGATGAGTATCCAGTCCGCCGAAATATAAATTCCATTATATCCTATGGGATTTATATTTTGGCGGACGGGATATCTGTCACCGTTGTGACGGAGTAACCTGTCCGCCAAGATCTAAATCAGGCCCATTATCCTTAGAAGTGCGCCCTCTATTTGGAGGTTGAGCTGATCTGGGCACATTAGGTACTTTGGATGTGGACTTGATGATGAAGCATACCACAAGCGGTATCTTCAATGGGTAAGAGTCCTTTTAAAAATGTCTAAGGATTTCCAGGATAGGAAAGGCGTCATAGTCACACCTCTCCCCTCTGATTAGCTTGAACTTGTATTACTCACAACTTTTCATGAGCTGACAGGCATTGAAGAGGGAGTGATCTCTACAAAAAGCCTTACACACTCAGGGGCCGATACCGATCTCGGCCGGTAGTGCTCCGAATCGGATTCGGATTCACCGGATCCGATTCGGAGCCCTGTTTCCCGACCGAATCGTACGCGGGTCCGGCCGAGCGAGTACGATGCAAGCACCCGCGAAATCGCCGACCGACTCGAACGCGGCTTCAACATGCTCCGACCGACTCGCATGGACACGACTCGCACCACGCTATGGAGACGTTTCCCGGCCGGGTAAGTACGATGCGCGCCGCGAGCAGTCCGATCAACTCGCGCCGTCCGGCTCGAAAAAGCTGTCGGAGCCGGACTTTGGGGGTCCGCGTCGGACCCCCTGTACGCATAGGCGCGTGAGTCGCACACAGGGGGACCCATGGGTCCCCTACCTGTGCATGTATGCCGCGATGCGCATGGACGCGTACACGCTGTAGGGGCGCCCTTGTCCGCCTCGCACCCATTGAGTCAATGGGAGCCCGCGTACGCGTTGTACGACAGGCTCCCATTGACTTCAATGGGAGTCCGACCGACTCGAGTCCGATAGCATGCGTGCGCATCGTACTCGTTCGGTCGGACTGCTAGGGTCCGATCGGTCGGGAATTCTCTCCGGGTCCGGCTCGGTCGGGGAGATTTCCGGCCGGAATCGGAATCGGCCCCTCAGTGTTCCCCCTATGCCAGAAAGGTAGTCTGTCAAGAAAACACTACTACATATAGATATCATGCTGTACAGGGGTTCTTTATAGAGAGTAGTATGTTAGTAAAGTATTAAATGCACATGATTTACGCTATAGAAAGATTTCAGAAGACACTACAATGTATGAGCAAACGTTTTAGGGGCAACTTTCACCTTGTTCAAACATGTCAGCAGATGCCCATTGTTGAACCTAGCCCTATCTAAAGGGTCACCCCAAATAATGTTGCCTTCACCACAGCTGTTTTGCTAAATTTGTTTTTGTTGGCTGAGGGCTATGCACTTTTTAACTGCTATCCAGTGCTAATGTACTTGTGCTCTCTCCCTAAAGCATGATAAAATTGGCCTACACCTGATTAGCACATTTTATTACTACTTATAAGTCCCTAGTAAATGGTACTACAAGGGCCTGTACATTAAATGCTACTAGTGGGCCTGCAGCACTAATTGTACCACCCACTAAAGTAGCCCTTTAAAACCTCCCTCAGACCTTCCTCTGTAGTCTGTAGTGGTTTTAAAATGTCATTTCAAATGGGCAAAATAAACCTTTTGCCAGACCTAAACCTTCCTTTTTAATACATATGAGTTGCCTTTAAGGTAGGCCCAAAAGGTCCATAGGGCAGGGTGCATTGTATTTAGAAAGTTGTTCATGTGAGTTTAGGTTTTACATCTCCTGGCAGTCGAATAACTGCTAAAACCGTGTTTCACTACTGCAAGGCCTGTCTTCCCCATAGGATAGCATTGGTTACCTTATAACACTTCATAAGTAATAACTTAAGTTTGGGGGCAGATAGGAACATTATGTTTGCATTCAAATGATTTGTAATTTAAATTCCTCTTTAATGGTAAAGTCAGATTTGAAGTCACAATTCTGTAAATGCCACTTTTAGAAAGTTGAGGAAGTTCCTGTAGTACCACACCCCCACTAGCTTACAGCAGCAGGATGCATAGTGTCTTTTTCACAAATGTATTGTTTTGTTTCTTTTTCATTTATATGTTATTGTTTGAGCATGTTTAAATATTGTTGAAAAACGGTTATAGAAAAAAGCCAAAAAAAGTTGCCCTTCAAAAAAAGACATGTGATAAATGTTTGTAATTGACTTTCAAATAGAAAATTGATTGTGAAATAAATCACGAGGGCCATCTTATTGCAGATGTAGTTCTTACAAAAAATTGAATTTATTGATTTCAGCACCTAGACATCTGTACTTTTGATAATTTTGTAAGAGAGGCTCAGCCTAGGTGCTTTGCATGAGGCCAACCCCCCATTCTTATACATACTTGTAGAAAGTTGGCATTTTCTTGTCCTAGCCATTTGGTGTCTATTGCCTGTGTCCTGGGGTCACATGACTGTGAATAGTTTGGCAGTTGGCCTTTGTGTATTCCTCCCAGATAGTGAGACGTGGTTGGGATATGTGTTGACAGGATGGGCCAGCCTGCCAGGATGGCTTGGGGGGAGCTGTTCCGTGCCCCATTTACATTTCAAAAGGCTGCCTCCAGCACACAAACAAAGGAACTTGAAAACAGTCTTTTGTCACCCCAGACTACTTGTAGCCTTGACAGGGGAAAAGAAAAACGTTCCAGATCCAGAGGTAGGGGTAGTATAGGGAGTCTCCCAACTTCAGAGGCTGGCACCAAGTATAAATATCAGACCTCCTAAGCCACTCATCAGATCCCTTCTGGATCTGTGGGAGACTCAGAAGAAAGGCTGCCCTGCTGTTAGGACTGCCCTGCTGCCACAGGAAGGAAGCCTGGACCTGCTCCTTGAACTACCAGAGTGACTGCAAGGGCTAGCTGGCTGGCATCCTGTGTGAGCTACAGGGACATAACAAGCTCCAGAGACGTCGCTTGCATCTGCCTAGCTGACCAGACCTGGAACAGATCCTGCCTGAGCCCTGCTGGCCTTCACTAGAGTAAGTCTCTGATCTCCAGTAGATGCCTTCCAAGGTCCCTGCACCCGTGGCTGGCATAGACGTGCACATCTCTGTAAAGAAGGGTGGAATCCTGGAGTAAGTTTTGGGCTCTGTGCAACCATGAACAGGCCCATTCATTCCAGCATCCACAATGACTGCCGAAGCAAAGGTCCGGTGAACCACTACAGAAACAGCCAGCGATGACTGTCAAAGCAAGATTTGCACTTTGTGCTACAGCAGCAACAGCCTGCATGACTGCCAACGTGAAGATCCAGCAACATAGGTCCACGATGCCCTACCTGCACTTTGCGCTACAACGATGACCATCCATGACGCTCTCTCCGCTCCCCGTGGCGTCCTCCACCACGAATCGGTCTCTTCATGCCAGACTTTGAGAAGGTAAATGTTTTGGGACTAACTTAGTCCCTGTATCCAGCCCACACTTCATCCTGATCAGCCTGAACTTGTGAATTTCCCCTGGTCTGACATGGCCAGAAGACAGGGAGTGCCGCTTTGTGCTTTTAGGCGTTATGCTTACCTACAAACTGTAAAATGGCATATCTCCGGCTCTATTGGTCGTATGTCTCAGGAAACTATTGTAAGCAGATCCTTCATTTTATAGTCTCTCAGAAAACCCTGTACAAAGCTCTCAGAAGAGAGGCTACTAGGTGAGGAAACTCTAATATATAGAAATGTATTTTTGCATAGAGATTCTATTATAGAGATTAGGGTGTCAGGTAAATAAATCAAAATGTATAGAAATAAGAGGGAAAATAATCAGCAGAGTGAGATATTATAAGTATTTATGTTTAATTTAATCTAGAATCTTAAAATTTGTAACAATGGCAAGTAAAAAAAACTAAAGACAAATAAGATTAGACAGATGTATTATGTAAAAGGAAGAGGATCTACAACTGAGAGCACCATAGATAAAACAGAGGGACAAGCAGATAAATCTGGTATGAGTCCTTGCTCATTTATTTGAAAAATGGTAGACAACTAATTTATCATATACAAGCAAGAAAACAGAAAGTATCACGTGGTTTGTCTGTGGAAAAATAAAATCATTTCAGAAACAGTAAAAAGGAAAGTTGTTTAACAAGTAAGAAATGTAAGTATCTGCGTCAGTTTTTCAACAATTGGATTGTTACAAACATTATAAAGTCTATGAAACAGTTAAAGAGGAGATATATAAGACATAGACAGAAAAGATTTGTTGAGAATCTGGTAGACTAAGCATTTCCTTTAAAAATAAAGTTATTTATTCATATCTTTAACAGAATGAGGTCTTTAGATAAACTAGCAAGTCCACTGAAAAACAAGTGCTGCCAAATGCTGCAAATTAACAAAACAACTTCTATACTATGTTTCTGAGGTATTGGAAACACACTTTCAATTCTGCTGCATTTGTTATGAGGAAAGGTATTTATAGAAGAATACTTTAGTGTTTGCGGTGGGTTTAGATGCACATGAATGTGAAAGGAAAGATGGAACACCAATAGTTAAAGAGAAGATAGTACCTCAAAATAGAGAAAATGACATAAGTGATGAATTGCCTCCAGGTTGACCCCGTGCACCTGTCTGAGTGGAAGTGTAGAAACATGTGCAGCATAAGACATACGTTTGTTAAAGAATTTCTTAAATAAGTACAGCAAGGAAACGTGGAGCAAAAAATTTAACTTTTACAAAGTCTTGACCCTTGCAGACTTATACAACTCTCTAAAATACAAGGACATTTGTTGGCTTGCTTATTAAAACACGTTTATAACAGCATTTTCCACCACATACAAATGCTGTCTGTGCACCACACCAAGATGTGTCAACTAGCCAGAAAGCTCTATTTTGTAAAAGTCTGCACTACATCTACAATACTTAATTAATACCCTGTTACATGGAACTCAGTGTGAGGAGAGTAGTATTGTCGATGATGTCCAGACAACATAGTTTCCACCTGAAAGACAGAATGCGGAAAATTAAGTTCAAGTTCAGATTTCTAATGAAAATATAATTTAAGAAAATGTATAGACTCTTTCAGAAATGCAATACTTGCATTTGCTGCACCATCAGCTTAAATCGGAGATTAAGTATGTGTTTGTTGTCAGAGACCTCATTACAAAGCAAAAAAATAGACATTTGTGCTAAAGGTAAATACATAAACCTTGTACAGTGGTTTAAATTAGCCCTGTACTTAATTGCTGAGAATCGTTTTGTTTAATGTTTAAGCCTAATTGTATGCACGTATTGCAGAAGCAAGCTGGATGACAGCAAGATGCGTGCAAGAGGCATTCATAATAAGTTTTAAGTTTTTCCAATTCCACTTGACCTTCGTCGGGTTAATTTTTATGTTTAAGAGAATATTCTGATTCAGATTATCAATCCCTTTCAAGTAATAGCACAATTGCAGCCTAATACTACAAAATTACCTCCTTCAGAGCTTCTAAAAGGTCTGAAACTAAAGGTTATATATCTCTTACTGGATCTGAAGGATAACATTGAAACAATAGATGTACATCAAAATGTAGAAAAAACATTAGTGGTTCTTATCAATGGAGTTCCTAAAAAAGACAAACCAATTTGGCAAGAAATTGAAAGTATTAAAAAGTTAAAATAGATTTGAAATATCTGAAAGTAGATACATTTTACAAAGATGTAGATGTAAAGGAACATGTAAGTTCTGTCATAAAACCTTCTAAAATTAGGGACAGTGATCAGTTTGAAAAACTGGACTCTTTTAAGGGAGAAGAAAGCACTACAGCATTCATCCTCTGCTCTCTAGAGATATGATGGGTGATATGTTTGAGTTATATCAAATGAAACAAGCAAAAGGAGAACTCATTAGTGTGTGGGAAAAATCTTTAGGAGCACAATGCTTGCCATTTCTGTTTTCTACAGGAGAAGCTGGTCGGTATGATGAACGGCCAGAACGGATTGCTTAATCTGAGTACAGATCAACTAGAATATACTTACAAGATGCATGCTTTAGACAAAATATTCCATATATTTTTCACCTTGTCTTTTAAAGTGAGCTGTCTGTGCTGTCGTCTACTGGTGCACATGTTGTCAAAACAGGTGCACGATTTACAAATGACTGCTAGAGATTCTGTAGACATGTTTATGATAAACATGAGATTCTTGAGTGCAATCTCATGAATCTCATGGCATATCAGCATTGAACCAATTTGTAATGTTCTGTTGCCATAGAGAAGTAAAATGTATGTTGTGCAACCTATGTGCACCCACCTGGCTTGTAAATGTCAGCAGTGCAGAGTATGCTTTGGATGATCTGCATGATTTTCTCAGACAAGCTAATTCAAACATTTCTGGAATTCATTTTAACACTCCCGAAGATCTGTGCTCTATGGAACCAGCAAATGTTTGTAGGTTCCTTAAGCATCGATTTGAAGCCATACTTCACTTTATCTCTCGCAAAAAAACTTTCACTAGGTGAGGTCATTGACTACTTTTGGAGGAATGATTATCAAGCTAGAGGTGCTCAACACATTCACATGTTACCAAATTTTGGACAAGATACGGATGAATTAGTATTATCTTTTATTGAGCAGTATGTTACATGTGAGATTTCAGATAAGCCTCAGAACAGTAGGCTAATAGACCAAATTTTGCAATTTCTGTCTTATGTGGAAGATATTGTTGTTGCAGATACAGAGCTAAAGGGAAATACTACATAAAATGCCAGAAGAGTGAACAGCTTTATGTGTGCAGTCAAACTGTTGCTGACAAATCTCCAAAGAATACATACATTAAGAGAAGTGGGGCTTCTAAACTGATCAATGACTTCAATCCTGTCATTTTGACTAAGTGGAATGCAAACATGGACATTCAGTTACTAGCAGACAATTCCATTGCTGTTGCTCAATAGGTCACTTCATACATTACAAATTCTGAAAAGACTGAAATGAAAGAAGTATGGAAAGAGATCTCAGCAGAGAAGCCAGTAACTAAAAAGCTATATAGCTTTAGCTTAAAGATGCTTTCACACAAAGAAATAGGGTATTTTGAGGCGTTTGATTGATTGAGTTCAGCGAACTCGTATGGTAAGTCCAAATCCAGTTTTTTGAAATATTTTAGGCCTTGCTTCAACTCACAAGAGTGCTGAAATATTTTTCAGAGAATAAGGGGCCGATTCCGATTCGGGCCGGAAATCTCTCCGACCGAGCCGGACCCGGAGAGATTTCCGACCGAATCGGACTCTGCAGTCCGACCGAACGAGTACGATGCGCATGCATGCCATCGGACTCGAGTCGGTCGGACTCCAGTGAAGTCAATGGGAGCCGGTCGTACAACGCGTACGCGGGCTCCCATTGACTCAATGGGTGCGAGGCGGACAAGGGCGCCCCTACAGCAGGTACGCGTCGATGCGCATCGCGGCGTACATGCACAGGTAGGGGGACCCATGGGTCCCCCTGTGTGCGACTCGTGCGCCTACGCATACAGGGGGGTCCGACGCGGACCCCCAAAGTCCGGCTCCGACAGCTTTTTCGAGCCAGACGGCGCGAGTCGGTCGGACTGCTCGCGGCGCGCATCGTACTTACCCGGCCGGGATACGTCTCCATAGCGCGGTGCGAGTCGTGTCCATGCGAGTCGGTCGGAGCGTGTTGAAGCCGCGTTCGAGTCGGTCGGAGATTTCGCGGGTGCCTGCATCGTACTCGCTCGGCCGGACCCGCGTACGATTCGGTCGGGAAACACGGCTCCGAATCGGATCCGGTAAATCCGAATCCGATTCGGAGCACTACCGGCCGAGATCGGAATCGGCCCCTTAGTATCTTGCTCAGTTTGATTCTGATAGTACAGAAATGTGACAACTGATATCATAGACACTTACTATCCCCATCGTAGTGTTCATTTGGAAAATCTGTGGCAGGTTTGGGTAGAGTCAACAGGTGGGACAAAGCAGGAATTAGAAGACGAAATTGTAGTACATGCAGAGAGTGGTTTTCAAACAGGATGGGTGAAGTAGGAAATGGAGAAGGGTTTATTTAAAGGCTCAGATATAACCATAAACATACACATACCCATATGTTAATACATATATAATAGTTATATACCCAGACTTATCATGTATGTGATACTTAAATATGCATACATACCGTGCATACATACATGTAATGTTTATATACACATAAACATGATATATTTCTATAGATATGTAGATTGAACTGTTTGTGCTCTTTTCGCTAAACTGGGTCTGTGCATGTAAGTGGGAAATAAGTTTGGTGTTCCTTTTGAGATTGGTTGGAGATTGCTTCTATGACTACAGTAACCCCTTCTGGCCTATAGGTTTTAGTCAAGGTCTATCACCTAGCTGTAAGGTATCTTGTTCTACCTACTGCTCTAATTAGTTATTTGTGTGCCTCGTGATCATATAGTAAAGAGCCAGCTCTTAACCAGTCTTCTGAAAGTTATAGGGTTCCCATAAGCTGTTTTCGTCACAGTTTAGCTGCTTGTGCAGAGAAAGGCTTTCTATTAGAAATGGGTCTCTAGTTGGCAGAGGCATGCACACTTGTCAAGTAAGGACCACCACTCTAATCAGGGTAAGTCAGATACACACTAAAAGATAATCTGTGCTCACCCTCTGCTAGCCTGGCACAGGGCAGTCAGGCTTATCTAAAGAGGCAATGTGTAAAGTATTTGTGCAATACACAAACACAATAGCACAATGAAAACACCACAAAAGACTCCCCACTGGTTTAGAAAAAAAGACAATAATTGTATAAATATATCCAGAGCAAAACAATAAAAATCCAATGAGTAGAAGTTGTGTTATACATTTTTAAAGATTAAAAAAAGTTCTAAAGCTTAGAAGCAATAAGTGCCCAAGGGGGTTATCTGGTCGTGTTGAACAGTTCAAGCCAACCATGATGGAGCACAGGCCTGGGACAGGAACCACGCAGGGCTGGTGAACAGAGTACCTTGATCCTGGTCACAACAACGAGATGCAAGATGCAGATGAGCAATGTGTTGGGCCCGCAGTCAAGGTGATGCATCTAATTTCTTCACACAATGGCAACAATGCATCGTGTCCATTGATCGAAGCGCCAGTTCCAAGTGTAGCGGTTCCGAAGGTGATGTGCCAGGTTAATCCACGCTAGAGGGGCAATGTGATGATCTTGTCCACGCAGTGGTGCAATGCTTTGGTGCTGAAGCAGTGGTTCAAGATTCAATGCAGCGGTTCTGAGTGTGATGCACTGATTCTAATCCCACAACAGGGTCGATGGGCCGGTTATGCTACACCCAGACTGTAAATGCGTTGATTTCTTTGGTCCAAGTATCTGGGTCCACTTTCAGTGAACCAGGCACAGGAGCAGGGGGAGAGACTTTGATAGCCCTTACTCTCAAGCAACAGGAGGCAAGCCAACAAGGCCTTGGAGATCACTTTGGTGCAAGTCAGAGTCCAGCTCTCCTCAGCAGGGTCAGAGAGCAGCAGACAACAGGGCAGCACAGGAGAAAAGCAGGCCTTCCAGGTCAGCAGTCCAGCAGAGTAGCAGTACTTGATGCAGCATAGCAGTTCTTCTGAGAAAGTCCAGTTGTTGGTCCAGAATTGTCTGATTTGGTGAGGTCAGAGCCCATTACGTATACCCAATTGTGCCTTTGAAGTGGGGGTGACTTCAAAGAAGGGTTTTTGAAGTGCACATAAGCCTTTCAGTAGAGGATAATCAGCCCTTTGTATAGGGACAGGGCGCTGCTTATTCGGGTATGTCAGCCCTTCCCTCCCTTCCTGCCAAGGACGAGCCATCCGAATGCAGATGAGTACTCAGACACACCTAACTTTCCTGTGTTTGTGGCTGTCAAGAGCGAATGCACAAAGTGTATTGATTACCACCCCAGACATGTATTGGAGACAGGCTGCAGGTACACAGACCTGTAAGAGCAGAGAAACGTCCACTTTCTAAAAGTGGCCTTTCTAAAATAGTAATGTTTAATCCTACTTTACCAGTAAAGAGGATTTATCATTACAATTTCTTAGTTATAAATCATGATAGAGCTACTCCTTTCTAATCAGGAATTACAGCTTAAAAGTGTATTAAGGCGTTCCCAATGTTAACCTATTAGAGGAATAGGCCACACAGTAGTGAAAAAAGAATTTAGGTGTTTTTCACTACCAGGACATGCAAAACCTAATAAGTACATGTCCTACCTTTTACTTACACAGCACCCTGCCCCTCTGGCTACCTAGGGTCTACCTTAGGCGTGACTTATGTGTAATAATAGGAGAGGTTAAGGCTTGACAAAGAGTTTTAAATGCCAAATCAAAGTGGCAGTAAAACTCTGTGCACAGGCTCTGCAGTGGCAGGCCTGAGACATGTTTACAGGGCTACTGGTGTGGGTGGCATAATCAGTGCTGCAGGTCCACTAGTAGCATTTTATTTACAGGCCCTGGGTATATGGTATACCACTTTACAAGGGACTTAGAAGTAAACTAAATATGGCAATTGTGTTTACACCAATGGTACCATGTTTTAGAGGGATGCACATGTACTTTAGCACTGGTCAGCAATGGTAAAGTCCTCAGAGTCCTAAGGCCAACAAAAATATTCAGCAAAAAGAGGAGATAAGCAGTTTGGGAGAAGACTACCCTAAGGATGACAGGTCTAACACTCATTAGCAATGCTTTTTTTGTATGCTGGGATTGAGAGACAAGGTGACAGTTTAGTGAGTAGGTTCCTGGCTTGGATATATATTGTGATTTTCTTGCTCAGGTATGCAGGACCACTACTATTTATTGCCTTGTGGGTGATAAAATGACTTTCAAAGTGGATCTTCTAGTGACCAGTAACCAGTGGATGGCCTACAAGATGGGGGAGAACGACTCATGCCTTTTCATGTAGGCAGAACAGTTTGAATTCTCTGTAATCTTATCATGGTTGATAGGGTCAGCAATGATATAGGCTATTTGGAGAATCTTATGAGGGAATCCTAGATGCCACAGTATTTTTATGGTAAGAAATGCTGATCTGGACAGCTTATTCACTTGGCAATCATGATAGTTTGGACCCCATGGTAATTCCAAGGTTTCATAACTGTTTGATAATCAGTCATCTGGTCTGCTAGCTTTCACAAGATCCTGGAATTAAGAAATTGAAAGTTCTTGGAAAGATAACAGAGATGGTGTTACCCAGCAACCTGGTCTGTTTGTTCTAAGCAGGTTGGGGCCAGTGGTTACTTGTGTCTTAGGTATGAATCCAGCATGCCTGCTTTTGCCACATAATGAGTTGCAAGTTCATTACTAAAGTCCTAAGAATTACATATATTCCTTGGATGGTTTTAAGTTGTAAAATTCTACTGCTATTTTAAAAAGCTCTTTATTAGGTCTGTCTAGTTTTCTTTGTCTTGTGGGTTGCTGGATTTTAACCAGGTTGGTTGAAATATTGTGATTTGCTTTTTTATCTTTTTTAATTCTGCATTCATCCAGGTTGCTCCTTTTAATAGCACTGTTGATATTTTCTGGGAGATTAGTATATCAAAAGCTGCATATATCAATTGTCTGAGGTCCATGTCACATGTAAGTTGGGTTTCTAGGTCCTCCTTGTCCAGCTTGTTCCAAGATCTATATGTAATTGAGTATGTAATTGTGGGTAGGTTGAATTTTACTAAGGTGTGTTGTGGAATCGTGTATTGAAAGGCAACTGGGTAATGATCAGTCCACCTGACTGGAGTAATTCTTTGAAATGAGAATAATTCTGGGTTGCCAAATATGACATTTAAGATGTGTCCTACAATGTGGGTGGAAGGGGAATGAGTTGGAGATTGTGGGTATCAAGACCTTTCAGGATGGTACTTGGATGTGGCATATTAGATTTGTTGATCCAGTTGTTCAGTCTATACTAGAAAACAAGGGAAACCCTAGTATCACTTGAGACCTGGGGTATCAATTAAAGAAGAGGGAGCAATGGTCACTAATAACAACAAAAAGTCATGGAATCAAATAATCATTATTTTTAGGATTAAATAATTGTGTATATTTACTAATTTTTATACAGCAATAAATCACAAAGTACAGTGAGGTGCAAAAGTGTCTATGCTTGGTGCACAGAAGAGTAACACACTCATGTGATATAGAGAATTAGTTGTGCATCACAAAGCTTTCTTCACAGACGACCTAGAGAACAAGTTAAGATACAAATTTCATTAGGTCTGCCTAATTAGTCGATAGCATTTCCATCCCTATTAATGACAGGATCATCATCAGGACTCCTAATATATATGAGCCAGAGAAGATGCTATATTCAATTCAGTTGAATTTTACATTTCTTTATGTCCAAGAGTACATCCTATAGACATATATGTTGTTACAGAGTCACTATTAAGACGATAAAAATGATCATATATAAAAGCCAATAAAATACGACCAAGGTAAATATAATATTTGCACTATTTGAATACAGTTCAAACCTGATTAGTACTTGAGAGAAGAAATGCACAGTTCCTGGCTACTATGCAAACATTCATCCTAATGAGCAGTACATCATCTCATATAAGGCTAATAAAACCATCATATTTAAAATAGACAAAATAAATATTACCTTAGTTTTGCTTAGCACCTGACAATATGTCTTTGGCCATAGTATCAGGTCAACACTAATCATTGTAGGCAAAGAAACTCTACATGGTCTGTGTTTATACAATTGACTTTTTCTGCATTTCATTAGTAAATCTTACTATAGCTAGCACAGTATCAAACCGTCTCTTTGCAAATGAAGTGCTCAGTGCTTCCATTCTTTATAAAACTCCATATCATTTAAAAATTGCGCAAAGAATTTGTATTCTTAACTCTTTCAAATGCAAACAGTCATGTAATAAATGAGTTACATTATATTTCACTCCTAGACCAAATGTACAGTAGCCCTTATTATGGCAGGCTCTTTTTAAAAGGGAGGGCATTCTCCAGATAGGGTCCATGCCTGTGCGAATCTGCAAAATTTTGTTTTATCATTACCTAATACGGAACTTTAGTAACGTAAGGAAATGTTTCTTCATCTCCTAAATTTTCAATCAAATGCTTAACAAATTTTTTTGCCCACAGATAGTCCCTATCTGACTTTAAGCTGACCAACCTTCTGATTCACTAAGCAAAGATTTTACCTTTCCCATTGTAATGTGCATGTCACGATTGAAAACATCATACACAAGCTGGGTATTAGAAGCAAACATAGTGATTTGGCATGAAACTTTGGGCCTTATTCTGAGTTTGGCGGTCCGAAGACCACAGCACCGGCGGAGGCAGTCCGACCATGGTGAGCTCAGCGGTCCGACCACCATATTACGAGTTGGTCGAATTGGCTTTGTGAAGACTGCTGCTGAACCGCTGACATTGCCAGCCAACCCCGACCGCGGCGACTGTGGAACGGTCCTATGAGGCTTTGGGAGACTCAGACCACCAGTGAAACAACCCACCCAATTACAAGATGCTTTATAGCCAGTGTGACTATGGCGGTCCAACCAGTACATCTGAGAAGGTGGAAAGGGAGGAATATATGGACAAAACTCACCTCTACTCACCTCTACATGTTCTGTGCCTCCATGCAGCCAATCCTACACGTCCTGCTACTGCTCTACCTGCTCAACCACGTCCAAAACTGACATTGTCATGGACATAATCAGTAGTAAGTCATACAACTACCTGTTGCCATAGACTCCTCTGCAAAACAATGCCCCGCTATGGACTAGGCAAGAGAGTTGGGGTCCCCAACTAATTTACACCTATACAGGGACCCTGTCTGGGATTGTATCTTAAAAATCATCCGAAACACATCTGTAGGATGCCCTCCTAGGCCAAAACATTGGTACTGCACAGGCACACTGTATACAAATGGAAATGTGTTAGCAAATTATTTAAAGTGATACTGGCACATGCATCAACCGAAATACTGGTCGCAAACGGGCAGATTCTCAGAATCTGCCCCGTTGCGACCAGTATTTCTGCATTTGGGATGCATCATCCCAAATGCAGAAATTGCAATTTAAGGAATCAAAAAATTGCTATTCCTTAAATTGCAATTGCATTTAAGGAATCACAAATTGAGATTCCTTAAATGCAATGCATTAAAGTTAAAAAAATGCGATTTCGCTAATAGGGAGCAAATTACCATGAAGTTAAACTGCATGGTAATTTGCAAAACTTTGAAAAATGCACTAAAGTTCATTTTTCAAACTTCCATTTTACAAACACACATGCCCTTGGGGCATGTGTGTGTGCAAGATGTACTCATATGCAGATTTCAGGGTGCAACAGGGTGTCCTTTGACACCCTGGCACCCTTGAAATAGCTCCCGCTATTAGCCATTCTTTAATAGCGAATCACTAATAGTGAATATCTTCCCATTCATTCCTATGGGCCTCCTGGCCCATAGGAATGAATGGGTAGATATTCCTTAATTGCGACTCGCAATTTGCGAGTAGCAATTAAGGAATGTTTAGGAATCGCTATTTATTGAGCGATTTCTACATGCATAGGCAATTGCGATTCCTTAATAGCGATTCCTTAATAATAGCTATTAAGGAATCGCAATTGCCTAGCTTGATGCATGTGCCCCATAGTGATTTGTGCATTAATTTGTTTCCACAACACTACCTCCTCATCAATATCACACCTATTAATGTCTGTCGCACATAACATTTGCCCTTTCTCACTTGTCTGCCATGTCACCACTGATCTACACTACTCGTGCCGGTTACCATTTCCCAAGTGTTGCTAAAGGGACTTTGAACTGACTACCACTACCATGAGGCCATGTGATTGGAACTCTGACCAAGATGCTACCCTCTTTTTGCCTGTTCTCACTTGTCTACCATGTCACCACTGATCTACATTACTCATGCAGGTTACCATTTCCCGAATGTTACTAAAGTAACATTGAACTGACTACAACTACCATGAGGCCGTGTGATTGGAACTCTGACCAAGATGCTACACTCCTTTTGCTCTTTCTCACTTGTCTGCCATGTCACCACTGATCTACACTACTAATGCAGGTTACCGTTTCCCAAGTCTTGCTAAAGTGACATTGAACTGACTTCAACTACCATGATGCCTTGTGATTGGAACTCTGACCAAAATGCTACACACCTTTTACCCTTTCTCACTTGTCTGTCACGTCACCACTGATCTACACTACTCATGCAGCTTACCTTAGTCAAGTTTTGCTGAAGTGACATTGGACTGATTACAACTACAATGAGGCCCTGTGACTGCAACACGGGCCAAGATGCCATAGTGAATGTGACACACTCACATTGCACACATCCCAGGTCCTGTTGTGAGTTCAAAGAAACATCAGTATGGATGTGTCATTAAAGTGAAACACACCTTCTCTGCTACAACTCTGTAGTGACTCTCACACATCACCCACATGAAAATGTAATGTCAGTCAATGGGAGTACATAGAATCAGTGTGAGAAACATTCTAAGAGCACAATGGAAACACTCTGCATGATAGCCATGCCTCTATCAGGGGGAACTCTGAAAGGCTGGGACCCTGAGGCACAATACATTTTGCACATATCTGACACACTCCATGTGCACTGGACCTGGGAAATGAAGTATATCAGGGACATTCAATAGAACAACTAAATGCCAGACATGCGTAGGCAATGGGTAAGTAGTACAACGTACGAAAGCAAACACAGCACTTACAGCATATGGCACACATCTAGATGAAGTAGCTGTACGGTACACATTGCAAAACGGACACGTGTCCATGCAGAACTACACAAAGGTATGACAAGTGGACACCCTCCATGTGTGGATACACAAATATCTATCTTCAACACACCTAACATATCCAACCTACATCATAGTGAGAAGGGCAAGCTAAATGACGTTGACAGTGGCCAGGCCAAGCTGAAATACTTACCACATAACATGCCACCCAGTGCAATGTCTACCCCATGTGGATGTCAACCCACACAGACATCCATCCAACATTTACCCTTGTCCTGTCTAACTCCAGCACTGGCTCCAAGGTCAGATCATACTAACCACTTCAACTGGCTCAGCAATCAGGGATCAAACAAACACAACTGTACTCAATCAGCACTAGCTATACAATAACATAAAATAAATAGGAAAGTAATGGCAGGACTAACGTTTTCCAAACTGTGAAAGTGTTTCATGAATGGATTTGAACAAATCCAAACAAAAACACAACGGCCAATGGTCAGTCCAATATTTGTCCATGTGCCACAGCACAATGCTGTGCCACCACTCCTGCCCCTACTGAAACGTCCAAGGAAACCTCCCCTGAAGGGGCATCTAATGGGCAGTCAAGGCACCTCAATGCTGTTATTTGGGAGGGCTGGGGTCGGTATTGGGAGGGGCTGGCTTGCCTTTGGGGGGGAGTGGTTGTGGCAGAGGTAAGGGTAAGGGCAAACATACGGCTTTCCTTTGGAGCCTGGGGAGGTGAGATGACAAGGGGTAGGTTTTTGGAGGTTGAGGGAGTGTCAGTTAGTGTTTTGGGTGTGTTTGTTGTTGATGCTGGTGTGTGTGGGTCTGATGTATGTTGTGTCTGTGTTGAAGGTGTCTGTTGTTTGGGTGGGATTTTACATTTGCATGTGTTTTGGTATTTGCTATGGATGTGCTGACTATATTGCGTGTCTGGTCTGTGTCTGTTGGTGTGGGGTCTGTGGGCATGCTTGTGGTGCGGCTGCTGAGGGTGGTGAGTGTCTGTTGAGTGGTTGCATGCCTGGACTTTGTGCTCCATTTTGGTGCATGTATGATGCATGTGGATATTGTTGTGGGTACGTGCTTCAGTCTGCGTTTGCTGTGGACACCTTTGGTAAAGGGGATTGGGATGGGGATGGGGAAGAGGCAGGAGGTCTGGTGGGGAAGGATGGGGTGGGTGGAAGGCTGCGATCAATGAGGCCAGTCCCTGAAACGACTCTATAGGCCAGACATACTACTTTGAATACCTTCCAGGTAGTCCAGCGTCTGTGTCAGCTGGTTGGACTGCCCCTGGATGGCATTCAGAAATGGAGTCTGCCCAACAGAGAGCTGTCTCAGGTGGTCAATAGCCTCCTCACTCAGGGTAGCTGGGAAGACAGGGGCAAGGGGTGAGTGCCTGGAGTAAAGGAGACGCCGCCCTGTTTCCAGGAGCCAAGCCAAGCAACAGCAGGGAGGGTGGAGATGGAACGGGGGTGGCAGACAAGGATGCTGTGGACAAGGTTCTGAGTGTAGGCCTAGGCATGAAATTTTGCCGTGTTTGTGGAGACTGTGGAGTTTTTCCCACTTCAGGCTCTGCAGAGAATGCAGAGGTCCAAAAAACTCAATGTTCAACTGAACATATGCATTGAAATGTGCATGCTACCCAGGAATGATCTAAGGCTTAACAAACGTCACAATGATGAGATGAAGTGCACACAATACAGTGCTTCACAATCCCTTACATGTATGTCCTATGTAGGGGCCCCAAAAATGTACTTCATTACTATCATATGACACACTGGACACCAAAGCTCCATATAGGACCGGTCAGTGTATATGATACAATTGGACATTGTACAATGTGCACATCACTGACATTCACACATGTGGAGTACAGAATGAGTATTTAATGGTAAACATTGATGTCAGTCAGTACATACGTGGATGGATGTGTAATGCTGACATATCCAGTACCGTTTGTTCACATGATTAATCTGGCTTTCTCCTCACAGATGTTACAATGGACACTGTGACCCTAGTCCAAATGTATCAACACCACACATATAAATAGTCTGGGATAATAACAAGACAACGCTAGGCTCCAGTGCACCTGCCATTCCCAGACCTTCAATCCATGGAAGACAGAGATGTCATGAAGAAGTTCTATCTGAACATAAAATGCCCATACATGATAGTACTCACTTGACCCTTTGGATTCCTGACAGCCTAAGGTACTGGGCCACAGTGAACATAGCACATGATTCCAAATCCCATGTACACAGTGCAGTAGCAGTGGGCTGAAGTATATCAGGGATTAGCATTATCATAACCAACAGCCATGCAAATCAGGGAAATGTGGAAGTGCAAGTAGGCTAAGCAAACACAGCAGGAACTGATTGTGTGACACAGAATGATGATTTAAGTGAAAGTCTAACACACATATGTGCACATGTGCCCATTACAAATCATACAACATTAGACCTACATAATTCCCTCCATGTGTGGTGAATCGTGTTTGTTATTTCAACACATCAAACACGTCATCCTAACATCATTGCAAGATCTTCAAGACAAATGAGGCCAACATTGTCCAAGAGAAGCAGAAATGCCTACCGTATGACATCCCACACTTCAGATCAATACCAAACTTAAAAAAATATTTGTCAGGCCATTGGCCAGTATACATGGATGCTGGTGGGGCCAGGTGACCAATAGGTTTGCCACCAAACATGCCTACAAAACACTGCCAGGGGACCTCCCCAGGAAGGGGCATCTAGTGGGCATGCCACACACCTCAAAGATCTCAATTGGGAGGGGGTATGTTAGGCTTGGGAGGGGTGGACGTTGCCCTGGAAGGGTTTTTTGGGGTTTAGGAGAGGTGTTGGATTTTCTCTTCCTTTTGGTTTGGGATTTGGAAGGGATGGTTCTTGAGGTAGAAGGGATGGATATAGGTGTTGAAAAAGGGGGCCGGGGTTAGGGGAAGGGAGGGATTTATCCAACGGGCAAATTCCAACTGAAAGGAAGTATTGGTCATGGGTAGAGGGCTTAGGATAAACATAAGTGGGTTCAGGTGTGGGCATCTGGGTGTAGTGTGTGTGTGTATGTAGTGGATATACAGGATATGGGGGATGTTGTGTGTGTGATGATGGTGGGTGTTGATGGGTGTGTGGGTGGAGTGTGACTTTGTGTGAGCTGCATAGGTCAGGTCTGGGTGGGTGCATGCACAGGTGTGTGTGTGCTTAGGACAGGCAGGAGAATAGGGACTTTGGATGGGGGTGGAATAGAGGAAGGATGTGGGATGGAAAGCTGGGGTGGGTGTAAGGCTGTCATCAGTGAGGAGGCCAAAGCCTGAAATTATCTCTGTAGGGCAGGCATACCACTGTCAATGCCTTCCATGTAGGCAACCATCTGAGACCATTGGCTGCCCAGACCCTGGATGGCATTGAGCAGTTCAGTCTGCCTGACAGAGATCTGTCTCAGGATGACAATTGCCTCCTTTCTCAGGGCAGCTGGAGGCACAGTGGTAGGGGCTGAGGTGCCTGGAACTGAGGAGACAGCTCCCCTCTTAGGGAAGCAAGCCTGGACACCTGGGTGGGGAGCAGTAGGGAGGGTGGAGATGGAACGTTGAGTGGCAGACAGTGATGGCATAGCAACAGGATGGGTGGGGACCACCACCACCAAGGAGTGGCCACTGGAGTCCAACTCTGTGTATGAGGTTGTTAAGTCTGGATCCTCCATGGCACTACTCTTGTTCTTTTGGCCACTGGGACCATCCATATCAGTGTCCTGATCTGACCCACTTTGGCCAGCAGCTTCCCAAACGACCTAGACCCTGTCTCCTCCACTCACCTGGGTAGATGCTGAAATGACAGATGGGTTTGGTCAATTCCAACTGGGTAGACACACAGGATGGCTAAATGTTCTACAAATTAGCACATGCATGAATTCAACATAAGTTCTCAACAGATGCACACAATGATCTCTGGACCACAGTCTGTCACAATTGCATGAGTTAGCTTGGCCTCACTCCATCATCATGTATGAAGCAAGATAACATTGTCCTGTACACTTAGGCCCTTAGGCCCTTTGACATACAACAGTGGCTAGGTGATATAAACTAGCATGGCCATAAATAATGCATCCCTAACCATCCCATACAAGGCTCCTCTACAGTAACTAGTCATATTCCTAAACACACCTCATGATGAGCTGATGGGCACCTGATCCAGCCATCTTCCTGCAATATGTGTAGCACAAATAAGGGTGTGTCATTGAAGTGTCCATTCCACATTGTTCTCACAACCCAAACTAAACTTCTTCTTTTGTCCTTTGTCACAACACTCTCCACAAATGTGAAACTGTGTACTTTTTCTATGTATAACATGTCTCACACCAATTTAGAATGGAGGCAATGTGGCTGAGATGTCCTCACATATATTCATATGACATAAGACCATCTGGGCATAGGGACAAGTCCACTCCTGTTTGGTATACTCGCCAGAACCAATATCCTATAGCGTACTGTGAAGCCATTACAACAGACAAAGTTTATTAGACTAAGGGAATATCCTGTCAATGAAGAGAAGGTTAAACTTGTAGGCAAGAGGGAAGGGACATCACAGCACCATGACTTGTCTAATAAACACATATACCAATGTATAACTGTGTACACACTCACATATGACCCCTACATGTCTGCATTATACTACCTGCTGCATGTCGTGAGCCACTTAATGAACCTCCACTATTCCTTAAATGTATACTCACACCTCAACAGAATGGAATTTCACACTGTGTGACAGTGCTGAAAGTACTCATATCATGTAGCTCATTGCTTCATCATTTGGAACCAAGATATTACAATGAACAATGTATTTGGGTATGTTTGATACACTCACCCATGTCTACACACCCCTGTCTGTGATTATGCATGACATGTATGCACGTCACCATTCACAAAAGTCCTTGACACATACAATTATTATGGGCACAGACTTCAAACTATATAGACCCATAGATATTGTAGCAAACACTTGTACATCTGATGCTACAACATTTATATGTTACACATGGCAGCCAGTCCTACATATGCAATGACTCTTCAATTGTGTTTGTCATCAGTCAACCTCCATGTTGATGTGGTCGCAGTTGCCAGTAACAATGAATAGATGGCAATGAATGAGTCAGATTAAGCAGCACAATACTTACCCCCTCCTAGCTGCTGTTGGGCCCTCAACTGCCCATCAAGCTCTGGGTAGAACACCAGCAGGATTTGGACCATTAGGGGAGTCAGTGTCCAGCGCGCGCCCCTACCACTTGGGGAGAACTTCCTCAGCTGGACCTCCACGATCTTCAGGGGCCAGTGTCTCAGGTCCTCCCACCTCTTCCTGCAGTAGAAGCTGTGCTGGTGATAGACCCCAGGTACTGCACTTTTCAGGCAATGGCTTTCCACACTCCCTGCTTCTGATGGGCATTGTTCTGTATGGATGCAATAGATGAAGAGACTGAGTGGACTTGCAAGACTAGGGTCACTTGTCTGGTTGATCAAGCAGTCATAGACATCTATCATGACCATGAATAAATTGTCAGCACACCAAATGTGTATACTCCCATGATGAACATACACACTGACATGATACCACAATACACTAGTCATCTGATGACTACACCCATTTGAGGTCAGGTCCTCTACTGACTATGCCAGCCTACCTAAATCACGTAGCCCAGGGCCATAACACATGCACTCTGAATGTAGTCTAGATGTACCACACACACCATTGGGAGTACATGACAGCTAAAGTACATGTGCATGACAGTACAGACACTTTCACACCACAGACGTGTGATCCTATCCATGCTGTTCACAACATTACTGTTACCACTAAATGTAATACATCCCAAAACATGGGTCACCATGGAAAACCTGCCATGTGTCAAATGTGTGCTCACAATCTGGAAAATAGTGGTCATGTGGACAACTCAATGTAAAATAGTACTATATCTGATTGAGTGTTTGGGTGATGTCCTGCCAGCAAAGGATATCCATTTGGCCATTTGTGGCACTGTCACAGGGATGACATCAATATACCATTGTAAATACTGTCTGGTTGTTTAATGTGACACACCTGGTGATTGAGTGATGGACTTCACTGCTGTACTCACCAACTATCTGCACAGTACATGTGTCAATAGTGCAATATGCCAGCACAAATCTAGCTCTACTCATGGGACAGTTACAACAGACGTGTGTGGTGAGGGACCTGTCCTAAGGCATTGAAACACATTGACAATGTTGGTAAAGGGCAAGTAGACTCAGGTCTGTGGGTCTTGTCAGGTACAATACTATAGGTAGCATATGTACGATGTAGAAGGCCAACAAAATGTTCCAAAATACTAATTTGAGCAGTATCTAAGGATCAGCAGATCCACCGGGAGAGGACACTGACCTGCAGTACTATGTCACATATACATCTGCTACAGCCTGGGCCAGAGTGGGTAGAAATCCTTGCCGGGGTTTGCTCTCTGCAGACTTACCATAGTGCCCCCACATTACCATCACATTCCCAAGTTTTACATAGGTAAGTGTACATCTGTCGGCCATCCAATACAGGACATGGCCATTATGTTGCTCTCTGAACAGGTTTGTGACATTTATTTCACTCCCAGCCAAGAGATTGTGGAGGACTGATTCATGCTGGGAGAATTGGGGTACTATACATATATCTGAGAACAACTACTACTGCACCTTACAATATACATAAACAATCATGTTGTCAAACATATTCTTTCGTTTGCAGATTGAACAAGATCTGCATGTGAAACCCACAATAGATAACATTACACTTTAGCATGCAGTTATGTGTGCATGGCACAGGGCTAGGATGTAGGGATACTCCCATATCACTATGGATGTTTTTGTCGACAAGGTTCAGAGCACCATGTTCCATCACAGGACTGACCTAAGTAGGGACAACACATCCTTAGAAATGTGTCTGTGTTTTCAATTTGGGACTCAGAGGAACATAGTAGCCTATAGACATGGTAAGGATGAGCTTTCATATTTCTTCTAACATCATGTAGCAATTTACCTGCTCCTCTGGTGACCCATATAGCTGGCCATACAGGGGAAGGACCTCTTCAACCAGTGTCTCCCGGTCATCTGGTGTTAAGGCAGGGTCCCTCTCACCTGCTTGGCCTGCCATGGTTGCTCCCAGAGGTGGCGCACAGCAGCCGACTAGGTGTTGATCCCAGCAATGTCAGTAGGCAAGTGAGTTTTTTTTTTGCATATGCGGTAATAAGCGTAGATGCACACAGCCATTGGGCCGCAGCAGTCACATTCCCTCCCCAACTTTAGCCTATGGCTTTGTCCACCATGGAGTGAAACGTCCAATGTTTGGTCTACGACCGTCGGTGGCAGAACGTTGCATTTGTCCCATAAGCGAGGTCAGGTTTACACCATTTTTGCGGTTGTATAGACATTATTATTGATAGTATTTTAGTGTTTGCTGAGGCTGTATTTGTGATGGTTAGGTGCGTCCCCACGACCATTCCATTTCATGTCCAGTACGAAACTTTATCTGAGTGGTGCTTTACTGTGTACATAGGTAAAATGTGTGCGGTGCACTGTACACAGCGTTTGGAGATAATACATGTAATGCTACCCTCACTATAGTGGCAATTTGAAATCTTTGATCTGATCATGAGCACAGTTCTGTTACAAACCTCTGAAGCCCAGCTTGGAGGTGACTGGTGGATGTTCAAGATCTGCCAAGGATAATATAAAATGCATGCTGCTTCATGGAGCATTGCTGTTCAGACACATTACTTTTGCCTTATTCGTCACATATGTTACTCTGCACACTATGATCAAAATAACTTTTTGTGTTACTCCTTACATAGGTACCCTGGGAGAGGGAGGAGACGCCAGCCACCTGTATACCGCCCATTTCCAGACCTACACACCATGGAAGAACGACAGATAATCACAAAGTTCTGTTTAAATCTTCAAAAAATCGTGGATCTATGTCATCAGTTGGAGCCTCACCTCCTACCTTACCTCAAAAATCCTACAGAAATCCCATCACTAGTAAAACTCATGTCACTTTTGCATTTTTTGGCCACAGCTCTTTTCATTTCGCTTTTGCTATTTTTGGTGGAATGTCACAACCGATGTTCAGTCGGGTCCTCCCAGAAGTGCTCACAGCAATGTTGAGACACATGGGCAGCTACATCCAGCTCACTAGACGTGAGGATTTAGCCACTGTGAAGATGGATTTTTATAGATTTGGACACATCCCACATGTGACTGGATCTATTGATGGCACCAATATTGGATTAGTACCACCACACGACAGGGAGCAAGTTTACCGGAACAGGAAGCATTACCATTCTATCAACTTACAAGTTATCTGCCTAGTGGATTTGTACATCTCAAACATCGGTGCCTGGTTCCCAGGAACTGCACATGATGCCTATGTACTTTGGAACAGCACTATACCCCAGCTGATGTCACAACTACTACCGGAAAGAGCCTGGCTTGTATGTAAGTGTTATCTGTCCTAACTTTTTCTAGGAAATGTCAAGTAGTATGATCTGAAAATGAGTGACTAACTGTTGCCCTTCTGTTTATCTACCATCTAGGAAACTCAGCGTATCGCAACCAGCCATTGGTCTTGACGCTGCTGAGGAATCCTACAATGCCAGGCGAAGTCTACTTCATTGGGGCCCATGGAAGAACACAGCGGCCTGTGGAGTGGGCTCCTGGGCTTCTGAATGCCAGATTCAGATGTCTGGACGGGACTGGGAGAGCCCTCGCCTACTCACCCAGGAAGGGGTCTAAGATCACTGTGGCCTGCTGCATACTCCACAGCATCGCCCTGTGATGAAATATCCCGCACATCGCAGAGGATGCAGGCCATAAAAACCCACCAGGTGAGGTCCCTGGAATGCCAAATGAAGATGATGATATGGGTAAAGAGGAAGGAGCTGATTTGCGTCAGGATCTCATCCAGAACTACTTCTTTTGAGTGAAACTATGGTGTGACATGTGATGACTTTGTCTAGTCTTGCAACTATTGTAGTGATGTTGTGAGGAGGATGTTAATGCTACATACTAGTAATATATGGTGCTGGAAACATCTGGCGAAAGCTGTTTGTATTGTAAGTGTAGCTTTGTTCAACTGTAAATGTTGTTTTGAACTGTGTTCTCTGGAAGTAGACAATGTGATGTGTGTCATATGTATGTTTTCTTAGCTGATCTCTCTGTGTTGGTCTGTTTTAGGTACCTTCATCATGTCATCTTCATTTGGACATTTCAGAGCTGTGACATTAGCAGGTATATGATGCTGTTTAGACGTACAAAGTGAACATGGATTGGTCCTGGGAATGTCTGTCACAAATTTTGGGTGAACAAAGTCGGTACCAAGCCAGCTTGCACAGCGATAGGATGGAAGTTACCTGGCTTCCATTGGACTTGTACCTTGTGGTGCTTTGGTCCTAATGCAATATTTGTGCCATCATGTTATCCTACACAATGTTGTGTTGTGTGCCCAAATCATGCTATCCAGCCTTCACATTGGCTAACTCCTCATTGTCTGGAATGGATGTAGCTGTTGATTGTCTCCTCATTATAGTGCAAAGTGCTTGAAGCACATCACTGACATTTGTTAGCGAAATTCCTCCAGAAGCAACCAACAGTGGAGTGCACAGGATGCTAGTCTCTGTGCTAGGTGAAGAGGTGTGTGGGGCAGTGGTTGGTAGTGTTGTAGCTGTTGTGGGTGGTGTGGTTGTGGCCAAAGTGAGCCCTACTGTTGGTGTTTGCCCAGGCTGACCAGATGGGCCCGGAACTTCATCCACATCCACCTTTTCATTAGCATTGTCAGCACTGAGGGAGACTTGCTGGGGAGGAAAGGAACTCTGCTGGGTTTCCAACCACTGTACCTGTGCAGTGGTGGATTGACCTGTTGAGAAATGGAGAACATTGCTAATGGTGGAATTTGGACAGCTCCATTAACAAAGTAAGATGTCCATTGTCGGTGCGGGGCAGCCTGTGTCTGTAATGCTCCAAACTCCCCTCGGAAAAGGACTTTTCTGAGGGGATCTTGGAGCATTACAGACACAGGCTGCCCCGCACTGACAATGGACATCTTACTTTGTTAATGGAGCTTCTAGAATCGTAGTCTCATCTATCGCAACGAGTACCACAGACCCTAGTTTGTACAAGTTTGACTCTCGCAATTTGAGAGACAACATTTGTTTTTGGAATACTATCCACTGCACCCAGGATATTCTTGAAGCTTGGGCTGTCCAAATTCCCCAGTACACCAAGGGGATTGGAACCTGTCTTGAATCTACCTATTACAAACTGAACAGTTATGGTTGAAGCCTTGAGAGAGTCGTCTACACGACGAAACACGTGTCGGCTGTCTGCATCTACGCTCCACCTAAGTGTCAACTCATCAAGAACTAACTTATTTTTGTACTTACATGAGGACTATATTACTCTGTCCACTTTGTTTTTCTTGGTGTATTATTGAAATTAAAATCAAACTGACAACAGAGTCAGTTTTAAACTACCTTGGTGCTGTGCTCTGAATTGTATTTTTGTTTGTATATGTAGCATTGTTCATCAAGTGAGAAGTGCAGAGTCAAGGAATCACCTAGCAGAGCTAATGAGCTGAGTTTCCTTCATGGCTGACATATATTAGGAGAACACCATTGTTATGGTGTCACTCATTCCATCAATAGTTTCAGTTTATGTGTCCGGGACACCATCTAGCAAAGTACGTGTACGTATATCTGAGTGGAGCTTTGTCTGTGCATTGCACAGTGCATGATGAGTGAAGATCAGTTGTAAATTGGGAGACAAGTGAGAAGGGGCAAAAGCAGTGTAGCATCTTGGTTAGAGTTCCAGTCACAGGGCATCATGGTAGCAGTGGTAGCTTTTCAATATTCTTTTAGCAACACTTGAGAAATGGTAAGCTGCTTGACTAGTGTAGATCAGTGGTGACATGGCAAACAAGTGAGAAAAGGGCAAAATGAGTGTAGAATCTTGGTCAGAGTTCCAATCACAAGGCCTCATGGGCATTGTAATCAGTTCAATGTCACTTTAGAAACACTTGCGAAATGGTAAGCTGCATGACTAGTGTAGATCAGAAATGATATAACAAACAAGTGAGAAGGGGCAAAGGTTATGTGCGACAGACATTAATAGGTGTTATATTGATGAGGAGGAGTAATGTAGCATCTTGGTTAGAGTTGGAGTGGCAAGGCCTCATTGTAGTTGTAGGTACTTCAGTCTCACTTTTGCAACACCTGAGCAATGGTAACCTGCATGAGTAGTGAACTTCAGTAGTGACATGGGAGACAAGTGAGGAAAGGCAAAAGGAGTGTAGCATCTTGGTTAGAGTTGGAGTGACAACGCCTCATGGTAGTTGTAGTTACTTCAGTCTCACTTTAGCAACACTAGAGCCATGATAACATGCATGAGTAGTGAACTTCAGTAGTGACATGGGAGACAAGTGAGAAAGGGCAAAAGGAGTGTAGCATCTTGGTTAGAGTTGGAGTGACAAGGCTCATGGTAGTTGTGGTCACTTCAATGTCACTTTAAGCACCACTTTAGTAATGGTAACCTGCATGAGTAGTGAACTTCAGTAGTGACATGGGAGACAAGTGAGAAGGGGCAAAAGGAATGTGGCATCTTGGTTAGAGTTGGAGTGACATGGCCTCATGGTAATTGTAGTCAGTTCAATGTCATTTTAGCAACACTTGACAAACGATCAGTATACCATAGCTGGCAAAATGCATGTGGGATGGACCATATATTTACATTTTCACACATATCATGGATCCTGGATAGCTATTTTAATGGAAGTGCACTTACAGACAGCTTTGCAACATGTGGCATGTCCTGGAGTTTGATACATGTGGTATTATATGCACCAACACACATTGCTGCAGACATACCAACATCTCAGATGCTTCGAGTATTTCACGCTAGGAAAGTAGACAGAGAACAGAATGGGAAAAGCAGAGTTGAGAGCAAAAAGGACATTGTGATATTGTGGCAGTTATTGAAGTGCAAAACCAAAGGGGATGATGGACGGAGTGTTGAACATTGCAAGCACTCACCCCCAGTCAACTGATCTGAGTTTAATCCATCATCATTCTTTAGCTCACTCCGCCACCCCAGTTCAGACATGGCCATATGCAAATCAGTCTGACCCTGTGCCTCATGGGAACAGTCCAGCCCGAACTGCCAAGCCATGTCTTCCCTGGACCGGAAACAAGCATCCTGGGACCGGTTTCTGGGTAACACCCTCATCAGCCAGGCTATCTTGAATCCAGTGGCAAAGTGAGCAAGGGACCCACGTCTGGGCATACCCTGTCAACTTAGGGCGAACAATGCCAAAACCAAAGGGGATGATGGACGGAGTGTTGAACATTGCAAGCACTCATCCCCAGTCAACTGATCTGGGTTTAATCCATCATCATTCTTTAGCTCACTCCGCCACCCCAGTTCAGACATGGCCATATGCAAATCAGTCTGACCCTGTGCCTCATGGGAACAGTCCAGCCCGAACTGCCAAGCCATGTCTTCCCTGGACCGGAAACAAGCATCCTGGGACCGGTTTCTGGGTAACACCCCTCATCAGCCAGGCTATCTTGAATCCAGTGGCAAAGTGAGCAAGGGACCCACGTCTGGGCATACCCTGTCAACTTAGGGCGAACAATGCAAAACCAAAGGGGATGATGGACGGAGTGTTGAACATTGCAAGCACTCATCCCCAGTCAACTGATCTGGGTTTAATCCATCATCATTCTTTAGCTCACTCCGCCACCCCAGTTCAGACATGGCCATATGCAAATCAGTCTGACCCTGTGCCTCATGGGAACAGTCCAGCCCGAACTGCCAAGCCATGTCTTCCCTGGACCGGAAACAAGCATCCTGGGACCGGTTTCTGGGTAACACCCCTCATCATCCAGGCTATCTTGAATCCAGTGGCAAAGTGAGCAAGGGACCCACGTCTGGGCATACCCTGTCAACTTAGGGCGAACAATGCAAAACCAAAGGGGATGATGGACGGAGTGTTGAACATTGCAAGCACTCACCCCCAGTCAACTGATCTGGGTTTAATCCATCATCATTCTTTAGTTATTGAAGTGCAACTTACCAGAGTCCACTCCCCCCTCTATTCCTGACAAGCCCCCAGTACGCAGGATGGCCAAGACCTTCTCCTCCCAGGGTAAGAGTTGTAATGGTGCGCTGGGAAGGCCACTGCCAGTCCTCTGAGCGTCAAAGTGGTGGCTGTTGTACTTGGTACGGACCCTTTGCCTGAGGAACTTCCACCTCTTCCTAATGTTGCCCTGTGTGCACATGGGGTACCAACAGCATTCACTCTGCTGACTATCCAATCTCACATTTCTATTTTCCTACTAAGAGGAGTATGCTGGACTTGGGACTCAAAAATGTGTGGCTCAACTCTAATGATTTCATCCACCATGACTGTCAACTCTTGCTCAGTGAAGCTAGTTTTTTTTTTTTTTTGTAGGCATGATAAAAAAAAGATGTGAGTGTTTATATGAATGAAAAGCAAAGAAGTGATAGAGGTAAAAAGGTGCAAAAAAATGCAGGTGGTGGAGAGTGCTAAATGTGAAGATGAAAAGAGGGGTGCCTTCTCTAAAAAGTGCAGTAAATGGCTGTCATGCTGTGCTGCAGTTTGGAAACAAAGGATGCTGGTAAGGGATGGGGTGTGTTTTATAGTGTGATTCGCAGGTGTGTCCCCTTTACAAAGAACATCAGGTGTGTTTTATTTAAAGCCATCCAATGGTCAGTGTTTTTTTTTTTTGGTGCGTACAGCGGCGGTCAATCACCTTTGGGTAACTGCCGTTTGTTGAGCACCGCTGTGTAGTCGTAATACGCTCGGTGGGTGGACCGTGGACCTATCGCGTCATTGGACGCACCACCGACATTTCAGGGTATGCAGACAGAATATCCAAATGTCGACCTACACACATATAGAGTTGAAATTATCGTGACACAGAAATATCAACAGCAAGAATATCGTGGTCAAGAATATCAAAGTTAAGGTAAGAAATATCGTTTTCAAAAATAAAGAAATCATTAATATCGTTTGCAAAAATATAGTTGTTTAAAATATCAATTTTTTAATTAGTGTTATGTATTTTAGTTTATATTTTAAATGTATGTAATGTAATTTTTTGTATAAGTATTGTTTATGTTTTTTAATATATGTGTTAAATTTTTAGTAGTTATCAATTTTATTTCAATTAACTTTTGCGTTTTTTAGTTCCGTAGCGGGTTGTCGGTTTATAGGGGAATAGGGTGGGAAGTAATTTAATTATAATAAATTAATGAATATTTTTTATTTAATAATATTTATTTAATTGAGACTTTATAGTGTTAATTGTGGGAAGTAATTTATTTGTAATTAATTATGAATCGGTTATTAATTAATATTAATTAATTGGTATTTAAATATGGTAATTGTTGGGGGTTATTTAGGTGCAGGTTGTGGGGTTTCTAGGGGTAAAGGGTGGGAAATAATTTTTGATTAATTAATAATTAGTTGTTCATTTATGTTAATTAATTTATTGAAAATTAAATATGGAAATTGTGTAATTAATTTTAGGTGTGGGTTGTGGGGTTTATAGGGGAAAGGGAGGGAAGTAAATTATGTTTAATCAATTAATAATTAGTTGATCTTTAATATTAATTAATGAATTGATATTTAATTAGGGTATTTGTTTATTTTTTTGTGTGTGGGTTTTACTTTTATAGGGGTAAAGGGAGGGGAGTAAATTAATTTCACTTACTATAACTAGTTGTTAAAGACTTAGGGGCCGATTATGATGGCGGGCGGACTATGTCCGCCCGCCATCGCCCCGGTAAATGGGACCGCCCGCTATGTGTGCGGCGGTCCCGCACATGTGATTAGGATGCCACCGCCACGGTGGCGGTGGCATCCCCATTTCCAGCATTGTAGGCGGGCGGTGCTCACAACACCGCCCGCCACAGTGCTGGAAATGCATGTTGTGCATCTGCATGCACAACGTGACAGGCACCGCGCGGTGCCTGCCATGTTGTATATGCAAATGCAGGGGGTACCATAGGTACCCCCATGTGCACCCCCACCCCCAAAATACCTGGGGGCCCGCTACGGGCCCCCAATGTCAGGGACCGCAAGCCTTTCCATGGCGGCGACGCCGCCATGGAAAGGCTCATCACCCGCCGGCATCATGATGTGGATGGCGGTGTCTTGCAGACACCGCCACCATATTAATCCCTTTCCGCCCAGTCGACTGATCGGCCGGGCGGAAAACATGCGGACGGTCTTTCCATCCACCGGGGTCCCCTCCGCCATGGTAATATGGCGGAGGGGAATTTGGTGGCAGACGGACGAAAATGGCGGGCGGATCGCCACCGCCATGCGGGCGGTGGCGATCCGCCCGACATCGTAATCGACCTCTTAGTCTTTTAATTGCAAATAAGTTTTAATTTTGTAATTAATTTTTTTACAGTTTAATTTTAGCTGTGTGTTGTGGGGATTATAGGGGTAAAGTGGGGCAAGTTAATTAATTGTTATGAGTTTTAATTTGTTTTTTAATTAATAATATTTCTTTAATTGGTAATTAATTATGTTAATTATGGAAGTACATTTTTTTTTTTAATTTAGATGTGGTTTGTGAATTGTGTGGTGTTATAGGGTAGAAATTAAAAAAAGTAAATTTATGTAATAATTAATGTTTTTGTTTCTAAATTATTTGTAATTAGAAATATTTATTTGTTTGAAAATTATTTTTTTATTTTATTTAATATAATATTTGTAGGTGTTTGTCATAAGTATTTAATATTATATTTATTTTTATTTTTTAAATATTAAATATATTTGTATTTTAATTTTTAACATATTTATATATTTTTTTATTTATTTTGTTTTTTAAATATTTTTGTTGTTAATATTTTGTTTGTTTTTAATTTTGAACTGACTGTAGTGAGAATATTAATTGATACCCCTCCGCAATCCAACACTTTCCCTACTGTTGCACTCACTGGAGTGGGAATAGTAATTTTACCCCAACACTATCCAACACTTTCCCTACTGTTGCACTCATTGGAGTGGGGATAGTAATTTTTACCCCTCCACTATCCAATACTTTCCTTACTGTTACAGTTATTGGAGTGGGAATAGTAATTTTTACCTGTCCGCAATCCAACAATTTCCCTACTGTTGCACTACCTTGAGTGGGAATATTAATTTTTACCCCTCCGCTATCCAACACTTTCCCTACTGTTGCACTGATTGGAGTGGGAATAGTCAATTTTATCCCGCCACTATTCAACACTTTCCCTACTGTTGCACTCACTGGAGTGGCAATAGTAATTTTTACCCCTCTGCTATCCAACACTTTCCCTACTGGTACACTCACTGGAGTGGGAATAGTAATTTTTACCCCTCCGCTATCCAACACTTTCCCTACTGTTGCACTCACTGGAGTGGGAATAGTAATTGATACCCCTTTGCTATCCAACACTTTCCCTGCTGTTGCACTGACTGGAGTGGGAAATGTAAGTTTCAAGATTTCTAAATAGTCTAATGTTTTAATTTATAATAAAATGTTTTTATTAGATTTTATGTTATTGGTATATATACATATAGATATATATATATATATATATATATATTTTTTTTATATATATATATAAATATATATATATAGATATAGATATATATATTCACTGAAAAACCATAGGTTTTAGGGACAGTTATAGTTAGTTGGACATTGCACTCGTACAAAACCCGTGAAATTCCCCGTTATAGTTAGTTCAGCTAACTATAACTCGCGCCCGCAATGCACTGCTGATGACGTCACATATTACATCACTCATGACAGGGTCAGTGACATCACTGATGACATCTCAAATGACATCACTGATGACATCATCCAGTGACTGTGTGTTTCTGTAAAGTTTAAATATTTTTAATATATATAGGGAAAGGCGTATTGAAGAATGAGTGGGTGTATAAGTGTCTGTATGGATGATTTAGTAGGTGTGTGACTAACTCTATAAGTGAGTGATTAAACGTATCTTACTGAATGCATGGGTTAGTGACTAAACTGGGTGAATGTCTGTATCCGTCTGTCCGTTGCTGTGTAAGTGGCTGCATGGGTTTGTTAATAGCTACATGAGTGTCTATATGAGTTATTGATTGGTTGTCTGAGTATCTGTATGGGTGCCTGAGTGTTTGTGTGGGTGGGGTGGGTGCGACTCTGTGCATAGATGTGTGAGTGGGTGATTCACTGGGTGGATGGTTTCAAGAGTGCATCTGTGATAATGTATGGGTTGGTAAGTGTGTGTAAGAGTGTATTAGTGAGTGAATGTATGTCCCAGTGGTACATGTGTGAGTAACTACATATGTGAAAGGCAGTATATATGTGTGTTGGAGTATATAAATAGCTATAAACAAGAGTGTGTGATTGTGAGAGTGACTGTATGGATGAGTGTGTGCTTGCATCAGTGATTGTATAAGAGCGTAAGAATGTGCTAGTATTTGTATGAGGAAGTGAGCTGGTGTGTGTTTAACTGTATAGGTGAGTAAATGGCAGTGTGTTTAATTATTTGCATGACTGACTAGGTGTGTGAGTACCTCTATGGATGAGTGGCGGTGTTTGAGTGTCTATATAGGAGTATGAGTGCATATGATAGTCCTGTACTGAGTGACCGTAAGTATGAGTGACTGTACAGGTGAGTGAGTGGATGTGTGTGTAGACCTAAGAATCAATGAGTGGGTATGTAGTTATTGGTGTTGGAGTGTCTATGGTTTTGCGAATGGCAGTCTGTAATTTAGAGTGGGTGTATCAAAGGTTATATTAGGGTGTGAGGAGGTGCATCAGATTATCACGTGGATGATGTCATCAGTGATGTCATCAGTGATGTCATTTGAGATGTCATCAGTGATGTCATCAGTGATGTCACTGACCATGTCATGAGTGATGTAATATGTGACGTCATCAGCAGTGCATTGTGGGGCGCGAGTTATAGTTGGCTGAACTAACTATAACGGGGAATTTCACGGGTTTTGTACGAGTGCAATGTCCAACTAACTATAACTGTCCCTAAAACCTATGGTTTTTTCAGTGAATTTGTAAGGTTTTTTAAATGCAAATTTCTAACTATAACATGTCTGAAACCTATGGTTTTTTTCAGTGAATTTCAAAGGTTTTTTAAATGCTAATTTCTAACTATAACGTGTATGAAACCTATGGTTTTTTCAGTGAATTTCAAAGGTTTTTTAAATGCTAATTTCTAACTATAACGTGCCTGAAACCTATGGTTTTTTCAGTGAATTTCAAAGGTTTTTTAAATGCTAATTCCTAACTATAACATGTCTGAAACCTATGGTTTTTTCCAGTGAATTTCAAAGGTTTTGTAAATGACAATTTTTAAATGTATTAATTGTTATATTTATTTTTTTGATACTGATTTACTACATTTTTTTAAACTATTTATTTTTAGATATTTTATTTTTTAAATTACATTGTAATTACATTATACATTACATTACAAAATATACTTTCTCAGAATGAATTACTTTAATTTAAATACTTTGCAAATAGGCAATAGACTTTTAAGTACAGTAGTTACAGTTGTTGCAATGGGCAACACAATTTCAAACACAATGCAACATTGAGCTCAATGTGAATTTCTAGTTAAATGCAATTAGTTACTTTATGGATTACTTTTCTAACCACAGGACTGGATCCTAGATTCAGTCCTGGGACATCTCCTGTAAACAGTTGAGTAAAAGCGTTTTGGTTACAGTAGTGATTTTTAAGGAATATTATTGTATTTTAAAAGTTGACACTTAGAAACTTTTTCACATAGAATCACCAATGTTATCCTATGGGAGGAAATTCACTTAGCAGGTAAGTAGTGTTATCGTTACTTTTTCTTACTCAGTGGTGGATCCTGGATCCAGCACTGGTGCATCTCCTGTAAACAGTTGAAAGAATGCGTTTAAGTCATACAGAGCGATTTTTAAGGAATATTTGTAGTTTGTGAAAACGGCACTTTGAAACTTTTCTGCGGAAAAACCAGACAATGGATTCCAATGGAAGGAAATACAAGTTACTGGTAAGTACGGTTAGAATTACTTTTCAGGGTCAGTGCTGGGCTAAAAGATGCAGCACTGGGTTCTCTCCTGATAACAGGTGAGTAAATCGGAATTCGTAGTTCAGCTGATTTTAGAGGAATATTATAAAGTTCCAAAACTCAACACTTAGAAGAATTTCCAAGTGAAACCAGTCAATGTTAGCCTATGGAAGGAAATTCAAGTTACTGGTAAGTACGGTTAGAAATACTTTTCAGGATCTGTACTGGGCTGAAAGATGCAGCACTGAGGTCTCTCCTGATAACAGGTGAGTAAATCGGAATTCGTAGTTCTGCTGATTTTAGAGGAATATTTGTATGTTTCAAAAATCGACACAGAAACTTTTTCAGCAAAAAGCAGGCAATGATATCCTATGGAAGGAAATTCAAGTTACTTGTAAGTACGGTTAAAATTACTTTTCAGGATCAGTACTGGGCTCAAAGATGCAGCACTGAGGTCTCTCCTGATAACAGGTGAGTAAATCGGAATTCGTAGTTCGGATGATTTTAGAGGAATATTTGCACAATGGTGAAGGAAGGGGGTGGGGCCTGAGGTGACATGTCTGCAAACACGCCCTGTGGCGCGTTTTAAGTTGGAGAATTAATTCCTCCTAAATCCCGAGGGTCCCTAGGGGCCAACTGGCCCACCAGATACCTCCAGTATGCGCCAGAGAGCTGCTTTGCAGAGAGGTGTTCAGAGGCCACGCCAGTTTTTACTACACTCTGCAACGCAGCTCCGTGGTGCTTACTGGAGGTACCTGGTGGGCTAGTTGGCCCCCAGAGACCTCAGGATTGAAGGGGATTTAATTCCCCATCTTAAAATGCGCCACGGGGCCTGTTTGCACACATGTCACCTGAAGCCCCGCCCCCTCCCTTCACCACTGTGCAAACGCGCCCCGTGGCGCGTTTTAAGTTGGGGGATTAAGTCGCCTTGAATCCTGAGGGTCCCTGGGGTCCAACTATCCCACCAGGTACCTCCAGTAAGCGCCACAGAGCTGCGTTGCAGAGAGGTGTAAAAGGGGCGTGGCCTCTGTACACCTCTCTGCAACGCAGCCCCCTGGCGCATACTGGAGGTTCCTGGTGGGCTAGTTGGCCCCCAGGGACCCCCAGTATTCAAGGGGAATTCGTTCATCTCTGCAAACGCGCCAGGGGCGCGTTTGCAGAGTGGTAAAGGAAGGGGCGGGCCTGCTGCCCGATCGTTTTTTTTTTGGTTTTTTTCCCAAAGGGGGCTGTGTGGCCCCCTTCCTTTTCCTTTTTTGGGCCCTGGGGACCCCATCCCCAGGGCCTTACCCCTTTTTTTCTTTAAAAAAACGGGAAGGGGGCCGCGTGGCCCCCTCCCGTGGCCGATTCGGCCCCGGGACCCCATCCCCCGGGGCATGGCCACTCTTTTTATTATTTTTTTAAGGAGGGGGGCTGCGTGGCCTCCTCCTCAGGCCTCCTTTGCCCCGGGGACCTCATCCCCGGGGCAGGCCTTTATTTTTATTTTCTCTCTTTTTGGGGGGAGGGGGCCGCGTGGCCCCTCCCGGGCCACTACTTTCCCCGGGGACCCCATCCCCCGGGCTGGCCCTCTCCGTTGGGGACCGTGGGGGTCCCCAATCCCCCCACGGTCCCAGCCGGCTCCCCGCGTCCCTCGGGAGCCGGCATTGCTTTCCACATGGGGAGCTGTTGACATGCAGCTCCCCATGTGGAAAGCAATCTGCTTTGCTTCATTGAAGCGAGAGCAGGTTTCCTGCTCTCGCTTCAGTGAAGCAAGCAGTTTGCAATGACAGGACGGGAGCCGCGAGGCTCCGTCCTGTCATTGCAAACTACAGTGTCCCGGGGGTGAGCACCCCGGGACACTGCAGGAGCCGGCCCTGGGGGTGGCGGTCCCCAGGGCCATCAATGGCTCCAGGAGGGGCCGCGCGGCCCTCCTCCTCACATCTGCAAAGCCCCGGGAGGTGGTGGTCCCCGGGGCTTCGGGGTCCAAAACGGACCCCCATTTTAAATTTGTTAGTGCCCCGGGAGGTGGCGGTCCCGGGCGTGTGGGGCTGGAGCCCCCACACAGGTGATTTAATTTAAAAAAGAAGCCCCGGGGGTGGCGGTCCTCGGGGCTGCGGGAGGCTCAGAGCCCTCCCGCACCATTTTGTTTAAAGCCCCGGGGGTGGCGGTCCCCGGGCTTGGAGGCCTTAGAGGCCCCCATATAATTAATAATAAAGCCCCGCATGCCCCCGGGACTTGGCCCACCCGGGGCCAGTAACTCACGAAGCGCGGGAGCCCGCGCTGCGTTTTTTTTTTTTATCGGCAGGATCCGCGCACCCAGCGCGTTTTCTGCCGATTTTTAAAAATAATATATATTTTTGGGCCCTGGGGTCCTTGTAGGACCCCTGAGCAGGGCTACGGGGTCAGGGTGTTTCTACCCTGCCCCCTTTTGCATTTTGCGCCCTTGTTTTTGTCTTTTCTTGTCCCTTGGTTCTACCGAGGAACAAGATGGCTGCCAACACTTCCTGGTTTGGAGTGTTGACAGCCAATTAGCATGCAGCTCGTGGTCGGGAGGGTGCGCGGATCCTCCGTGCCTCTAAATATCGAAACTTTTATTTTGGATTTTCTCAGCAACTACTGAACGGATTTACACCATTTTTATGCTGAACCAAGCACTACCTTTTTGCCAAATTTGGTGTAATTCCGTTCAGCAGTTTTTGCTGTAGCCTTGCATAAAGTTTCCTATGGGAAATCGATTTTTTCACTCTTATTTTTTTTTATTTCTCCGCAACTACTGAACGGATTTACACCATTTAAAAAAAGGTCGCTTTCTGAACCAAGCGCTACCTTTTGCAAAATTTGGTGTAATTCCGTTCAGCAGTTCGGGCTGTAGCCGTGGCTAAAATTTTCTATGGGAATTAACATGGAGAAAACGGAGAAAACGCGTTTTGGGACCCCCCTTTTTTCTCGGCCGCCGCTTGATGAATCACCCCGAAACTTTCAAGAAAGGAGCGGACCGGAGCGCCCCACTAGTTTTGAAAATTTCGCAATGATTCGTCAAACGACGCCAAACTTATTGGGAATAGAATGTTGCGGATTTCCTATGGATAAAGGTCCTAACTATAACTATCTACTGGCGACCGCCAGTAGATAATATATATATATATATATATATATATATATATATATATCTATATATATATATATATATATTTGTAAAGTTGTACATAATTTTAAAATGATAAAATAAATTAAAATTAATAGTTTATTAATTGTTTTCAAGTAAATATATATTAATTATTATGTATTTGTGTTTAACTTAATTAAGTGTATTTGTTATGTTTGTTAAAATGTATATTAAATCTACTTTATTTTTTTATATTAATTTTGTTATTTAACATATTTGATATTTATAATTTGATATATATATATATATATTTAAAAATGATATTTTGTACAACTTTATTTTTTACATCTATATTTTTTTAAATATTTTTGTACTTACCTGTTTAAGTATAGGGAGCCGATATTTGTGCTTTCTATATTTTTTCATCAATATTTTTAACAACTCTATTTTGTACATTGATATTCTGTCAGTGAACCCATTTCAGACCACGCGGTCCAGCTTGGTAGACCGGCGTGGCCGCGGCCAGCATTTCAGACAGCAGAACTCATAATATGGTGGGCGGTAGATCGCCAGCGCATCGGTGGTGTGAACGACGGAGGACGAGGTTCTTGGGCAGTCAGACTGCCAAACTCGTAATAAGGCCTTAACTAAAAATACATGAAGACGGCCTATATCAGTTCAGAAGTTGGCCCAGAGGTAATGTGAGTTAGGAAATTATTGTCTTTCTTGCAATGGGAGGGTAAGCTCTGATCGCTGCAAGACGTGCTGTGTGACACATTTGTAATAATACCGCAGACGGGGCTTCTGCCACTTGTGCGACAGGATATTCTGGGGCAGATTTACAAGCCCCCTGCGCCACCAGTACGTCACTTTTCGTGACGTACTGGTGGCGCAGGGGGCTCCTCGATATTTACAAGGAGAGGAAAAGCCACCATGCGTGACTTTTCCTCTCCTTGTAAATACCGTCCCTTCACACGCAGCACTTTGCGTTGAAGGGGCGTTCCATGGGTGTTGCTGTGGGTGTTCCCACGCAACACCCATGGAACAAGACACATCTCCAGATTTACGAGAAATCGTAACTCTGGAGATGCGTGTGAATGCTACGCCACCCTAGAGGTGGCGTAGCGAGGCGCACCGAGGAGAAATTCTGCAGCACGCATTGAAAGAGGAAAAAGCCTGTACTGATTGTTTTTGTGCAGAAAGGTGCCCCTTCCTGCACAAAAACAATCTCCCCATGGCGCAGGCATCCTTGCACCATGGTGCAAGGGTGCCTGCGCCGGCGCTTGGCAGCTGTTTGTGTGCCAGCGCAGGGGAGAGCACAGGAATGCGACATATTCTTGTAAATATGTCGCATTCCTGTGCTCTGAAAGTGCCGCAGCGTGGCGCAGCCAAAGGGCTTGCAGCGCCACGCTGCGGCACTTTCTTGTAGATCTGCCCCTCTGTCTGCAAAACTCCACATAAGTCTCACACGATTTACATCTATGAAGTTCTTCCCGACTTTCAGCATAGGGCAAAAAGACATTGATTAGCAATAAGTGAAAACGATGATATTACTATACAAAATATAAAACGGCATTTGATAACAGCCAGCGTCATTTTGTGACATAGGTTCAAACCAGAGTGACTCAGCCTTTTCTTTCAGCTATTTAAATAATTGGTGTCACTGACCTTTAAAGGCTGTAATACCTAATATACAGCATTTAAAAAGACGTAATTATGAATCCAATTAATTCTGAATAGAAAAACATATGTTCTTGTGTTGAGCATTATATGACTGTAAAATGTGCATTTCAGCATATCATTGAGGAGTGGGGGCAGAAGCAATTTGTAAGAGTCGAGCAGAAAGTAAGTGAAGAGCTAAATATATGTTATCATGTCATGAAGTGAGAATGCTAGTTTGCAAGAGAGAAATAATTGCCTGTAATCCGTGCATTTATGATGAAAAACATCAAACATAATTATTATCAGGTGATGCTTGCTGCAAATACATATTTTACAGCATCTCATGTCTGTATTAATTGGCAGGGCTTTCTCAGTGAACCCTTGATGACGATGGTACTTACGAAGCGAAAAGAAAGAAAAGCGGTAAAACGAGTTTTCAAGTGCTATTCTCAGCTGACCACTTTGTAAATCAAAATCATGTTTGCTCGGTCTAGGATGCTGCAGGTTAAGTGGACTAAGCGATCACACGCCTGCTCAAGCCCAGAGCAGGGGGGAGGAAATGATGCAAGGAAGTGATATCGACAGCAAAGCTAGTCAGACTGGAGTCTCCTCAGAGGCCATCGACCACTTCTCTCGTCAAAGGTGACTTTGTCCACCCTAGTACATAGCAGCAGTCCTCGTGCCTCAGCACATTCCTGATCTTGTTTGTTCATTTACTGTGATGCAGTGCTGGGAATCTCTACTCAGGTTTGAGAGCAGTCAATGAACCAGGCATTATTGAAGTCACAACGCCAGCAGCATTTGAATGCTATAGTGATTTATTGGCACTTACTCATTGCTTGGGACATTGCTCAACAATTTTTGTGATCATCGCTTAAATTAAAGCAAAGAAAATCACATTTACGAGACAATGCTTGTACATCTAGTCTTCGGCATTTAGCATCTCAATCACGTCCTTTAATCTTAAAAATCGTCAACTTGTTCAAAACGTTCTTCCAGTATTTCTCTCTATTTAACAGTTCCACTATTGAGATTGAAAAAAAAAATATCATCCAAATATTCTTTACCAATTGGAGTTAAATCGTGTTCAGGAGGCAAGTAATCACGTTCTTCCCTGCAGAGATGTTAGAATGCAGGAGGTGCGTAGGCACTATTTCAATGCCCACACTTATGCTGAAAGATGTCTCTATTGAATTTAAAGCAAGCCTGCAGTGTATATTAATCATGGGATAGCTAACAAAATTATTCAACGAGTTGGTGCCAGATGAATGAGCTGCCATATTTTCCCTTTCCCTAGACAATATATATATATATTGTTTTCAGTTTTGTGTAGCGGGAACTTGGCACCAAGGCATCAGAGCGTTTTACATGAGCACCAGATTACATTTTACAGTGTCAGATTTTTTTTAGGCACAAGATAGGCAGCCATTGGCCACTTCTCTAGCGCTGTTGGGCTGTGCATGACATTTTTGATCAGGACACCACAAAAACCTCTGACATTCCTGCCCCATTCTAAACTAAATCATAGTTTATGCTTCTGACTAAGAACCACAAAATAACAATTTGAAAAACTTGATGTACATTTGACGGGTGGCTCATACACCCATATTGCACCCATATTACAGCTATCCATCAGGCAGACTTTCTGGCTTTCTTAACAAGAAGTTCTTATCCTCCAAGCTGAATAAATTCTCCACCAACCGATTTTTAGGCCAAGGAGTTTGTCAATTGATCCAAACTGCTTAGCTCACGACAGTAATTAAAATGTATGGATGAAGTGGTAGGCCACTTCCAAATGCCAACCACACTAGCCCTGCTGGACGTGAGCCAGTTTCAGGAGTTCCCCATCGTCCAGGTAGTCTCGCACTGTCAGAGATTCTGCATCAGGCCCTCATGGCTGGGGGTGCTGAAGTTGCCTGGCAAGGATGGGAATGCGTGCCCATGGGCCAACTTACCAGAATAAGTCTCTGAAGAGGATCACTGGCAGCATAAACCCCTCTTTCAATCAGTATCTAAGTCCTAGCAATAAAGAAATTGGTGCAGCCTATTAGTCTGAATTGGAAATGGAGTATCATTTATTTATTAACTCGAGATGGCTCTCAAGCGTATTCTATCAAGTCTTAATGACCTTGATTTTTGCTTTGACTCCTTCTCTAGCTGAATTTTCACCAGAGATGTTGGAAGACAGACAGATGTAGTATACATAAAACATGTTTTTTTAGAACACATCAGCGCTTAAAAAAAACATACAAACTTTGAAAAGACAATGGAAGAATACATTATGACACCACCAGTAGATTAGCAGTTTAGGAGGCCAGATGGGCCACAAAGAGGTCTCAAAGCAAAAGACACACAATTGATGGACGGAATGCAGAACAAATCAAAACATTCACCCCCAGTCAAGAGATCTGGGTTAAATCCATCATTCTTTTGCTAACCATGCCACCCCAGTTTAAACCTGGCCATATGCAAATCAGTCTTGACCCTGTGCCTCATGGGAACAGTCCAGCCCGAACTGCCAAGCCAGGTCCTCCCTGGACCGGAAACAAGCATCCTAGGACCGGTTTCGGGTTTCACCCCTCTTCAGCCAGGATAGCTTGATTCCAGTGGCACAGTGAGCCCAGGACCCACGTCTGGGCATACCTGGCGCACTTAGGGAGAGAAAGCAAAGACACACAATTGATAGACGGAATGCAGAACAAATCAAAACATTCACCCCCAGTCAAGAGATCTGGGTTAAATCCATCATTCTTTTGCTCACCATGCCACCCCAGTTTAAACCTGGCCATATGCAAATCAGTCTTGACCCTGTGCCTCATCAGTCCAGCCCGAACTGCCAAGCCAGGTCCTCCCTGGACCGGAAACAAGCATCCTAGGACCGGTTTCGGGGTTTCACCCCTCTTCAGCCAGGATAGCTTGATTCCAGTGGCACAGTGAGCCCAGGACCCACGTCTGGGCATACCTGGCGCACTTAGGGCGAGAAAGCAAAAGACACACAATTGAGGGACGGAATGCAGAACAAATCAAAACATTCACCCCCAGTCAAGAGATCTGGGTTAAATCCATCATTCTTTTGCTCACCATGCCACCCGGGAGGACCTGGCCTGGCAGTTCGGTCTGGACTGTTCCCATGGGGCACAGGGTCAAGACTGATTTGCATATGGCTGGGTCCAAACTGGGGTGGCGTAGTGGGCAAAAAAACGATGGATTTAACCCAGATCTTTTGACTGGGGGAGAATGTTTGCATTGTCAGCATTCCGTCTATCATTTGTTTGCTGTAACACTTTTCACCCTAAGTGGGATGGGTATGCCCAGACATGGGTTCCTTGCTCACTGTGCCACTGGATTCAAGCTAGCCTGGCTGAAGAAGGGTGATATACCCTGAAACCAGTCCCAGGATGCTTGTTTCCGGTCCAGGGAGGACCTGGCCTGGCAGTTCGGTCTGGACTGTTCCCATGGGGCACAGGGTCAAGACTGGGGTGGCGTAGTGGGCAAAAAAACGATGGATTTAACCCAGATCTTTTGACTGGGGGAGAATGTTTGCATTGTCAGCATTCCGTCCATCATTTGTTTGCTGTAACACTTTTTGCCCTAAGTGGGATGGGTATGCCAAGACGTGGGTCCCTTGCTCACTGTGCCACTGGATTCAAGCTAGCCTGGCTGAAGAAGGGTGATATACCCTGAAACCAGTCCCTGGATGCTTGTTCCCAGTTCAGGGAGGACCTGGCCTGGCAGTTCGGTCTGGACTGTTCCCATGGGGCACAGGGTCAAGACTGATTTGTATATGGCTGGGTCCAAACTGGAATGGCATGGTGGGCAAAAAAACGATGGATTTAACCCAGATCTTTTGACTGGGGGAGAATGTTTGCATTGTCAGCATTCCATCCATCATTTGTTTGCTGTAACACAAAGTGGTCTCAACCTCAGAGAAAAGGTGGCTTACGTCTTCTGTTGAATAAATTGTACCTCTCAAACAATCAACTCAACTCATCTCAATTTACTTTATTCGGATAGAGGCATATCCATAAAAGAGCGATCACATTTCAGCATATAAAATGCACAATTACATCATAAAATAATATATGAAATCGGATAAGTTAAAAACATTATTCAAAAAGTGCACATAGTTTGGCGGGCTCGCACAGCAATTTTGAAAAAGGTGCCTACTCGGAAGATCAATTCATCGTCTTCCAGAAGGAGAATAGATCTATATGCGATTTCGAGGTGAGTGGGTGAATTGTTTTTAAAATAGGGTATTAAGAGCCATTTAGCATACTTTACATAAAACTTACAGAAAAATAAAAAGTGTAGTGTGGATTGCCCGCTCTGGCCATCGCACGGGCAGGGCAGGAGATCGAGATTGACCTGGAAGCCGAGGGGGACGCAGAGTAAAAATTTCACAGTGCCTGCTCTTAAGCGAAAAAGAAGTCCTCTCTCCCACTGACCTATGGGTTTTGTAAGGTAGCTAGCCGGCTGATAAAGAGTGTGTTCAATTGACATGAAAGCAGCTACAGTTGGTTTCCTCGATTCCCTGTCTAGTCTTGCCATGTTGTAGTGCGTGTAAAGTGCTGTTCGGACTTCTTTTTAACTAACAGTATCTGCCTCATTTCGATTTGTAAAGATGTGTGCGTAATTAACCCTACTTAGACTTTAGCGCACCTCGGCTAGCCATGGGATATCCATTCCCTTTTCACATTTAAGGCAGTCTCTTTTAATCTCCCGTGTGAGGGTTGCCGCCGGGTTTTTCCAGATAGCTAGCCAGAATAGGGCTGGGCGTGACTGTATATAATCTTCGATGTAGTGAAGATTCAGTTCGCTATGGCAGGCATATTGTGACTTGGAGATTGGGGCGCCTAAGAGTTTCCTGCAGAACCTGTTTTCCTCGCACTGGATATTACAGCCCCTAAAAAAGCTCCAGACGTCTGCGCCATAATTTTCCGTAGGAATACATTGGAGTTTAAAACATTTTTAAATAGCTAGGATGGCCCCTGTCATCCTTGGCTGTGGGAGGCTGAGAACTGAGTAAATGGCTTTGGAAAACTTGTTCCATGTGGTCGGTCCAGGAACCATTAGCAGCAAAAACAAGCCCCAAATAGGGAAAAGTGCTGGTGCGTTGTAAACTCAGGTTGCATACAGAAATAGAATTTAAAAGGCGCTTCCAACGGTCCGCAAGCCATTATGAAGGATTTTTTTAAAATTAGTGCATAAATCTAAAGTGGCCATAAAATCAACGAAGCCCCATACTAAAAGACGTACAGCATTGGGTGTGCGGCCCATTAAAACCGCATCATCAGCGTATAATAGAGCAGGGAGTATATGGCTGTTAACTCTTGGGACGTCATTTGTTCGCTCAACCAGTGTTTTGTGTAGGTTATTGATGTATATGATAAAGAGTAAGGGGGCCAGGACACATCCCTGCCTGACCCCTCTGCCAACCCTGATGTCATTAGAGACCTCACCCCTAGTATTAATCCTGACTCGTGCGCTCAGGTCCTTGTGTAAATATGCTAGGAAGTGTACCAAGGCCTCATCTAGCCCATAGTCTAATAGGATTGACCACAGCCGCGACCGGTTTACATAGTCGAAGGCTGAGGTCAAATCCATTAAAGCCAGGTAAATGGGTGACTTCTGTGCAATGGTATATTTCCCTATTATTAAATTGAGGTTTAAACATTGCTCTATGGTGCCTACTCTGCTCCTAAAACCCAGTTGACATGGTTGTAAAATAAGGTTGTCTTCAGACCAGGTTTTAATCTTATTATATAAGACCCTCCCTACATTTTCAGAGTGTTATCGATCAGGGAGATTGGTCTGTAACAACTGGGTTGGGAGCGATCACCCTTTTTAAAAATTGGTACAATGATGCTGGTTGACCAGGTGCCAGGTAATGGGGCCTGTGATAAATTATTAAAAACGTTCAGGAGGAGTGGAGCCCAAAAATCGGGTTTATACTTAATAAGGGTCAATGGGTAACCCGTCAGGGCCAGGGGCTTTATTGCCAGGGCTCTGATGTATAGCTTCCTCAACTTCGGGTAAGGATATTGTGACCCCTATGGGGGCTTGGGGCCCGGGCAGGTCTTCCTCATGTGGGGTGGCTGTATAGATTTTCAAGAAATGATCTTCCCAGGCCTTGCTGTTTATGTTGCAGCTAATTCGTATTAATGATAGCCCCATTGATCTCATGTCTCTGACGGCAGCCCAAAAAGTTTTCCCATTCGTTAGGGTGGCGGCGTTAGCTAGGGCAGCCCATTGATCAGATAATACTTCCTCCTTCCTACGTGATGTAACCTGCTTATACTTCTGTCCGAGTGACTTAATTAAAAGGGGGCACCTTGGGTTAGTTGATAAGGCCTTCAGTAGTTGTCTGTTAATCACTGAGCACTCACTGTTAAACCATCTGGGGCCATGCTGCATAACGACAGCAGGTTTTGATAGTGCAGATTTTATGATCTCGCAAAGTTTGGCGAATGCGTTGATAACCTCGGGATTGGATTCCTGTTCGGACAAGCAGGAGTCAATGAGTTCCGGATTGTCCCTGACTACCATGTGGAACAGGTCAGCACTGTTAACCCCTTGCCACGCTAATCTTAATTTGTCGTTTAAGGGTGCTAAGTGCCTGGCGCCGCATTCTGATTTGAATGTCGGCCTCGGGAACAATTTAAACACTGCTTGGATCGGGTTTTGGTTGCCGGGGTGTGTAGGGATGACTACTGCTTTCACTAAGAAGTCTTCGAGGGCAGGGGAGATGAAGATATAATCAATAGTGCTTGCGCAACCCCTCCCTCTAAATGTTGGGTCAGGTGGATTGTTATCATTGGCTACAGCGGCAATATCCATGATGTTGCTCATGGCATGATTCTGCAGGTGTTCCTTTAATTCCAAGCCCCTAAGACAGGTTTGTCCTCTACTCCCTGGCCTTAGGGCTGCGGTGTCTTCACTGGGGAGTTTGGTGTTAAAGTCTCCACCCAGGCAGATGCCGGCTTTTGTGTCAAGTCCGTTACTATTCTCTAAGGCAGTTACGAAGTCAAATAGGTTAGAGAAATTTATGTTGGGTGAATTGTAAAAATCATTATTATAAAAATTTAGAAAATATATGGATACCCCCTTTTTTATAGCAAGGCTTGGAATTTGTTGCTGTAGGTGTGTAGGACCTTTATGCTGCCCCCAGCGGCTATATTCACCCAGATAGACAAGCTACCCGATGGTCGACCAGATTTAGGAATTGGAGCCAGGACATTAAAGCAGTGAAACCCGTCCAGATATAAATCTTTGCTAGCCCATGTTTCTTGAAACATCAAAATGTCCTGCTGTCTAACCAGTTCCAGCCAGTCTGCTAGATCTATTTTGGATTGTAGGCCGGTGACGTTCCAACTGAGTATATTTAAGTCGGGGTTTACGCAAGCCTTCGGGGTTGGTATGACTACATGGTCATGTGATTCAGGTGGTTCAGGTGAGTTTGGGGCTTGTATAGATGTAGGATCGACCCCAATCATCCCACTATCATCTACAACCTGAAGTCTCAAATGGGATGCATTCACTGGCAACATTGTTCACTGTTTCTACTCTTACCAATATAACAGACAACAGTTTGTTCCTATGGGCACTTCTAGTTCCCAGAAGATCCCTATCACTTCCAGAGTCCTCTGAGGTTCTATCTTATGCCTCATCATCTCCAACATCTACATGGAGCTCCTTGGAACTCTACTCATTGACAATGCCATCAACATTCACCAATGCACCTATTACCTACAACCTACAACTCATCTTGATATTCTTCTCCGCTCCAGACATCCAATGTCTTAATCACACCTCGCACCTCGGCAACTAGGTGTACAGGGACACTTAGGGCGAGACATATTGAATAATTGATAAATTAGTAAAAGAAATGATAGAATGCGTTGGGCTGACATTTTCCTGCACTCCATACTTCAACTTTATTTCAACTGATTTGAATTAAACGTGTAACAGTTTTCTATTGTTACCATGCCTTGCAAATACCCATAAACTTTATTGGACTTTAGTTCTCTATCACAAAGATAGATTAAGGGCCTTATTATGAGTATGGTGGTACTCGGACTGCCGTACTCGCGGTGGCGGTGGGACAGCCAGCCGCACAACAGAAGAGCACCACCACCGGCAGGATCCTGGATCTCAACGGTGCAGCAGTGGGGAAGGAAGTGGTCTGGTGCAAATTATGATCATTCTGCTTTGCCCGACACTACACATATGCGTGGGAAAACTTGGCAAATAGGGAGCGTTTCTGTCTCTAGCTACTGGCACGGACGTAACAGCGTCATTTTCTGCCCATCAAAAATTTAGCTTCTTGTTTTTTCTCCGGCATCACAAAGGTGATTGATCACACCTATATTGGAGGGTGATTATGGAAACCTGACATTGGGGTCCCCAACGAGGACGCTGGATAATATATAGCACTTTCTAATTCTTTTTGATAGAGTCAAACATTTAGACCTGAATTGGAACAGCTACTTAACATATAAAAAAGAGATCTCCGCTTTTACCGTTTATTGCTGGCAACTCTTCAAGTGAAGCGATTTTTGTATCTGAATGCTTCCCACCAGTTATTATATAACAATATCGTTAGGAGAGGTTCATTTGTTGTTGTACTGAAGAAGGTGGCTTTATCTTGTACAATCCACCGAAATGCGTCGATGCCTAGAGTTTGTTAAATTTGTGGATCCTAAAATCACATTTTAAAAAGAAATTGGTTTCTGCAATGTGTTGTTCTTATGAATTCCTATAAATTAACTTGATTTTCTGACAAATGTGATTGTCTTATATGTTGTCTCTCCCTTTTTTATATTTCTTTATTTTTATTACTGTATTTTAAAGGTCTCATGTACATGTTTTTTATATTGATATTTATGATTAATTTCAACAGATGTATTGCAAAAAGAAAAATATTTCTTATTAAATTTGGAGATATAAATATTTCAATATTCTGTGGCGATCTCTGCTCTTTCAAGACTGGGTGTATGTATGTCAAGTGATATGATGTTTGCAGGCTGATCTGAATAACAAGTGACCTTCAAGGGAACTATATATTTTTGACTGTTAAGTCTAGTACGGAGCCCTGTCCCTTTTGTGTGTGGGGCCCCTTTCTTTGCATTTGATATGCAGATTACGACCTGCCTTCCCTCCAAACATTTTATGGCAGCAATCTCGCCATGAAATGCTTGGCAGAAAGACATGCAAAGGGGCCCCCAATAGGACCTCTGGCCAAATTTCCCCATGGGGTGCGTGGGGGGGGCACATGATGTGCCCTCCTCAATAGTGCACAGTCGTGTGTGCTCTGTGTGGCATGCACAACATGGTGCATGCTGCACCATGCACGGACGACCTGGAGGTGCTGTCTCAACGGGAGTATGCTTGTAAGGCTCTCTTATGGGCCAAACATACCACACCACCAGCCTGGATTACACTTGTAATCCGGTGGTGAAGAGATCATAGGCTTGTCAGTCTTCCTGGGACCGTCGCGTAGGCGTGCCGATGGGAAGACCGACAAACTCGTAATCGGGCCCTAAATGTTAGCAGTCTTGTATTCAGGGGAGATTAAAAATGCATCCTCTTTCAGACTTTCTAGGGCTGATGTCCATAGTGAATAAGGAAGAACCCCTTTCTACAAAGCTATTTAGGGCTAAATTACTAGTCTGGCGGTCTGAGTACTGCCAGACCCGTGGTGGCATGGCCATACAGCCGCCGCCACACCTGCGGGCCAACCACCCAATTACGACTTTATCCACTGTAATTGGACCGCCGGCCCTGCCAGGGAACTGCTGTTCAATGCGGTGGCATGGAGGTCAAAGGGTATGTAATATGCAGGTGGTGCTGCTGCAGTACCATCATGCGTATCACAAGTTTCAGGACCGCCAGAAGTATCACAGAGGTCTTTCATCCATGAACAGTATGGTGGTGCTGAAACCAAGGGGGCCCTTCAGGGGCCCCTGTGCTCCCTCAGCCTGGGGATGCAGGCAGCGGGAACAACATGTGCCCTCCTGTGTGCATGCACCCAGGTTCCTGCACGGCATGGACTTTAGAATCCATGCTATGCAGGAGCCCCGTGTGGTTTTCCCATTGCAGTGCCTCTTTCAAAGGCATCGCTGCCTTTAGATGCTGCATCGCAGCGGGACAGCCATGCTGCCCGCCTGCCAGACCACAAAATTACTTGTAATCTGACAGGCAGGCCACAGCGACTTTTGGCAGTGCTGGGGTGGGGCGGTGGTGGGTCGCTCACCCCCACACTGCCAAAAATAATAATCGGGCCCTAAGTGTAGTCCACTTCAGGTACATAGGGGCTGGCATCTCTCAAGCAGTCAATTCCGAGATGAGAAGGCATGTTGATGTTTGTGTTTTGTAAAGCGCATGGCTACCCGAGGGCTTCCCTGCGCTGGTGAGTGCTCTGCTACGAACTGAGCCCCCAAGTGAATTAAAGGGGAAACAGCCAGGTCTTGAGTTTCTTCCTAAAGGAAAGTTCATTTTGCAGTGCTCTGAGGCTGGGTGGGAGGTCGAGCCACAGCTTCGGTACCAAGTGTGCAAATTATCTTCCTCCCCATATCGTCCTGTTAACCCTGGTTGTACTGTGGAGATGTAATTGCGAGGATCTCAGGAGTCTAGTTGGAACGTACATAGATACCAGCTTTCTGAGCTTTACTAGACCCTTGTTATTTATGGCTCTGTGAGCAATACAAAGGGATTTAAACTTAATTCTTGCTTCAATTGGGAGCCAATGAAGCTGTTTGAGGGATTCTCTTGCGGAAACATAGCTAGGAACCTTTAGAAGGAAACTTGCTGCCACATTTTGCACAGTCTGCAGCCTCTTTTTACATATTTGGGCGCACCCACATAAAGAGAGTTGCTGTAATCCAGATGCAAGACTATGAGGGATTGGATGACGGTTTTCCTTAAGTAGTCTGGGATCAGTACTAGTATCTTCCTGATCATTCAGTAAGGAGAAGCAAATGCCAGACAATTTATTAGCTTGGTGGTCCATTGCTAGGGAACTATCCAACCAGATTCCCAAATTTTTTATCGCAGGTTTGGGATCAGGGGGGTTGCCCATGTCATCTGGCCAGCTATTCAGAGGTCTATGTATGGCCCGGTTTCCTAGTACCATTAATTCCATCTTATCACCATTTAGCTTTAGGTGGCAGTTCAACATCCAGTAGGCCACTTCATCTAGGCAGGGGGCCAATTGTTGATTTCCTAGATTAGGACCATTTGTCAGAGAGACAAACAACTGGGTGTCATCCGCAAAAGAGACAGTCAATATGTCAAATTCCTGCACTATTAGTGGCAAGCTGACGCACATATATATTGAACAGCGTGGGGCTGAGTGATGATCCTTGTGGGACACCACAAATAGTTGGCAAGCTGTCTGAGAAGCAGTCTTTGTCCATGACTTGATAAGATCTGTTTTCCAGATAGGAACTGGGCCAATCCAATGTTTTATCCTAAATTCCCACTTCCCTTAGTTTGCCTTTTAAAATGGCATGATCCACGGTGTCGAATGCCACGCTTAAATCCAGCAGTAATATAGCGGCTGAGTCTCCATTATTTAGTATAGGTTTGAGCTCCTCTGTGACCACCAGAAGTGCTGCTTCCGTGCTATGGTGAAAGCAGAAGACAGTGGGGCTATGGTAGGCATGGAAGCCCATCTGGGTGGGGTGAAGAATGTTATTGTTTTCCAAAAAATTGACTAATGTCTTATTGACATGTTTCTCCAGTAGTTTTCCGAGAAAAGGAAGTAATGAGATGGGTCGCAGGTTAGCAAGTATTGCTGGATCTAGATGGGGTTTTTTCAGTAAAGGTCTAATTACTAAATGCTTCCAGTGATTTGGAACCAAACCCGCATCTAGTGAGTGATTAAGAAGCTCCATTAGTGAAGGTAGTATAACATCTGACACTTTGGATAAGATATGTTGAGGTTCAGGATCTAATGGAGATCCTAATTTGGTTACCTTTATCAGGTTAAGGATTGTTTCTTTGTTGAGCTTAGGCATGATTTAAATAAAACTCAAAAGTGGCTGATGAGATCTCTGGAGACATAGCAAAGGTACATAAATCTTGTGAGATCTCATGTAGCCATTCTAATAGAGGTAACATTTAAAAAATAAAGATCCAAACTAGTCCACTGCATGCAAGAACCCTAAATACTGAATGCATTCCTTGATGGTTCTTCCATAAAGGCTAAACATGGCTACAATTCGAGGTGCATGTGCAATTTACCTCCCCTAAGCTGCAGGTGTTTACCAAGAAAAATGACTTGTTTCTTGTTGCTGCTATATATATATAGTGGCAATTGCTTAACATTATATTTGGTAATTTTGTCCTCAGAGCTATTTTGGTGCAATCTTTGTAAGGTGTATGACAGTCTTTCTTAATCAGAATTTAACAAATTTGCAAAGCATAAACCTGTACAATTTCTGTGGCTGTCCCCTGTTACCACAAATACATGACGGTGCTCAAAGTACATTTCACCGTGTAAAGTGCCAATCTGCACTACAAGACTGTACACTGTACCAACCTTACATGTTCGATTTGCCAAAATTCTTTTCCCACTTAATTAGTAACCCTTTTAAAATTGTTACAAAGAATGAGAAGGTGAAAAGCAAATGGGCTTTGCACATATTTAGAGATCTTCACCAGGCAGGCAGAAATGTTTGTGTCATTATGTGAAGCCACTGTTTGGCACCTCTGCTAAAGGCGCTGAACATATCAAAGAAAGAGCCATATTTCATGCACACCCTTGACAAAGTACTTTGGGGCAGATTTACAAGCCCCTTGCGCCACTTTTGTGTCATTTTTAACATGGGAAAAGTGACTCAAAAGTGGCGTAAGGGGCTTGTAAATCTGCCCCTTTGTTCTCCATGAACAAAGAACCAAAGCATTACGGTTGTAAAAAACACATGACCCTAATGTACAGGAAGCTGTTTCCCTGCACGTGTGATTTTTCTGCCCTACAAGGGAACACCGATAACGGTTGCTCCAATTTGAATGGGGTGGCGTGGCTATCACTGTGATCTGATGGCCTCCAACGGACAGGCCATCAGATCTGAAATTTCTGATGGAGAAGCCAGCTGAGACTCTGCAGTTGGAAACCATTTGAGCAGAGGACCAGGAAGAAAGGATGTGGTGGTGCTGCAGTGGCAGTTAGCCCAGGATGCATTTTATTCCAATTACAGTTGCGGATCATTGACACAACATCATGGTAAACCATATCGTTAACAAATATATTGTGTCAAAAATATCGTTTACCAAAATATTGTAATCTTATACTTATAAGGGTTTGTACAAAAATATCAGAAAAAAAAGAATATGACTCACAATTCCGCAGCCTGTCACCCCGCATGTTGTTACAACGCGGTCGTTACCACGACCGCATTGTAACAACGCATACCATTACCCCGTAAGTCGTAACAACGACTTGCGGAGGGGGGCGCTGGATGTTGGAATAGTATAATTTACTATTCCAACTCCAGTCTGTGCGGACAGTAGGGAAGGTGTTGGATTTAAAATCCAACACCTTCTTCCCCCCTCCGCAAGTCGTTGTTACGACTTGCGGGGTAATGGTATGCGTTGTTACAACGCGGTCGTGGTAATGACCGCGTTGTAACAACATGCGGGGTGACGGTTTCGTGGTGAAGGTTGCTCACCGAAAAAAAATATAGTTGACACTAATAGCATCTAACAATAAACAAAAATATTGACTTTTTATTACAAATAAAATGTAAAGAACTAAATGTTAAATATTTTAATGAATAATTTTAATATAATGAAAATTAAATATATTCTCTTAGTAATACTATACATAAATATATGCTCATATAAACACATTTATATATATGTGTGTTATTTGTATATAAATATGTACATATGTATATAGTGCAACATCTTTAATAAAAAATATAATTTTACATTATGTGAATTTTTTATTTTCTAAAGGTATTACTAATAACATATGTATATATAAAATTAATACAAAATATTTCTGTTACACTATATAATTTGTTTGATATTTTAAAGTTAGTCATCTGAGAATATATATTTATGTAGTCATACTAATAAATGTAAAATATTATTATAATTATTATAATGTAAAAACATTTTTATCAATTATGTTACACTATAGATATATATATATATATATATATATATATATATATATATATATCTCATAAACAATAAAACCATAAAAATATAAAAGATTGAATAAGAGGAAACATATGAATTAATGTATAGTCACAAAATAAAATATTAAACATTGAAAAATCCAAAAAGTAAATTTACAAAAAATACTATAAACATTAAAATACATTTAAAAATAAAAAGAAATAATGGAAAATATAAAGCAGTAAAAAGAAATTATAAAATCTTGATTGAACCAACATTATGAAAACTAATGGCATGTAAGAATATTAAATATACTATTCCTACTCTAGTTTATGCAACAGTTGGGAAAGTGATGGACTTTGAAGGGGTACAAGTCCTATTCCCACTCCTATCTGTGCAAAAGTAGTTAAAGTGTTTGACTTGGAGTTGTGAAATTTACTATTACTGCTCCAAACAACACAACAGTAAGGAAACAGTTGAACTTTAAAGGTGTTAAATTTACTATTCTGACTCCAAACAGGGCAACAGTAGAGAAAGCATTGGATTTCAGAGGGGAAAACTTTACGATTTCCACTCCAATCTGTGCAACAGTAGGGAAAGCATTGAATTTCGTATGGGTGAAATTTACTATTTTCACACCAGTCAGTGCAAAAGCAGGGAAAGCGTTGGACTCAGGAGAAGTAAAATCTACTATTTCTACTCCATTCTGTGCAACAGTAGGGAAAACATTGGAGCGGGGGGGTAAAATAAACTATTCTCACTTCAATCGGGGCAACAGTAAGAAAAGCGTTGGATTGCGGAGGAGTAAAATCTACTATTCCCACTCTAGTATGTGCAACAGTAGGGAAAACTTGGGTCTCAGGATAGGTAAAATTTACAATTCCCACTCCAGTCAGTGCAAGAGTAGAGAAAGCATTGGACTCAGTAGGGGTAAAATTTACTATTCCCACTCCAGTAGAGAGAGAGCAGTACACATCAAACAAATAACTTATTTTAACAATTCTATTTAATAACAAAAAATATAAATATTTTAATTTGAAAATTAAGGCCTCATTACAATGTTGGTTGGATCGCAACCGACAGGCCTGTCGGTTGCGATCTGACTGACATCTGCTGCCGCAGTCCGACCGCCGCAAAAAGATTTGCGGCGGTAAGAGGCAGGGGAACGGAATGATGGTTCCAACGGGCTCGAGGAGCCCGTCCGACCAGTGTTTGGAATGTAATTCCCTACAACAAGGGCTGTGTCTGCTCAGGCACTGCTGTAGGGATTACAATGTCCCTTTCAGACAGCCTTTCAATGGTGGTCTGACCACCATTAAAAGGCTGATGTAAACAGACTTTGGGTGCCCCTCGCAGGGCCCCCGTACCTCCCTGGCCTCCACTATGAGGCCTAAGGGGCACCTTTGGTGCCCCCACAAACATCCATACCCCTCGTGCCACACACCACATGGTGCCTGACAAACGGTGCATGGATGTTTGAAAACATCCATTTTACCAATGCAGCTTGTGCTGCGGACCACAGCACAAGCCACAATGGAAAAATGAATGCTTCCGAAAGCCTCATGGGGGGTGCATCCTAATTTGTCAGATGGAACCTCTGACTACTAGTCGGTCGGTTTCCATTCCGACACAATGCCGGTCGGACGCGTATCCGACCGGCATCACAATAAGCCCCTAAACATAAAAATTTTAACAAAAATTAAACAAATTCCATAATTATTACAAGGTTTATTATTTATTATCAATTTAAACAAATAATGTTAATACAATTAAAATACCACACTAAATTCTCACAAGCATAACAACCAACAAATAAAATGTAATCGGAATTAAAAAGCATAACACAATTAATATATAACATAATAAATAACACAATTTTTAATAAATGAATACATAATTTTAGATTTATTAATACTTAAAACCTTCCCAGCCTATACCTCTACAAACTAAACAGCACACACCTAAAATATACCTTAACAAATATGATAATTTCACAAGTTACATAATTATCAATTAAATAATTAATAACAAATTATTAATTATCAGTAAATTATTTCCTAAACTCCCTCCCACCCTGTACGCCTAAAAACCCCCACAACCTGCATCAAAAATATAAATTAAAACTTATATTAATTACACAATTTAAGTAATTAATTGTCAGTTGAATACTTAATAATAATAATTAAAAAATAATTAATAATTAATTGCAATTAATTCACTTCCCACCCTGCACCCCTACAAACTCCACAACCCACACCTAAAACGTAACTTAAAAAGTAAATTAATTATAGAATTTACATATTTAATGATCAATTAAATAATTAATAATAATTCAAAATTAACTATTAATTATAATTAATTTACTTCCTACCCTGTACACCTACAAATCCCACACTACGACACTAATGTAGGGGCCAATTACTATGCGGTGTGGCTGTGAGATTCCTTTCCGTCTGCCTCATTTTGATTGAGGTGATTGGAAAGGAATCCGACCGCCCTTGAGATTACAATGACGGTTTCCGATATGGTTTCCATGCCGGTCTGTCCGACATGGAAACCATGCCTGAAAGCTGTTTTGGGGCCCCCTGCAGGGCCCCCTTTAGTGCACGGCCTCCAGTTGGAGGCCGAGCCCCCTGTTGATCCCTGCACCTTGTGGCAGGCACCTTGTGGTGCTTGCCACGGGGTGCACGGATGAACTGCACCTCCCATTTTACTATGGGAGCATGCATTGCGGACGGTTTACGGCCGGAATGCATGCTCCCATAGTAAAATATAGGAATGCGACTGAACAGTGTTTGGTCGCACCCTAATGGGGCAGTCGGTCCCATGAACGCTGTGGTGTCAGGCGGAAGTGATTCGGCCCGATATCGTAATGAGCTCCTAAATGTAAAAACAACTAAAAAATTTACAAACTATATTAAAAAACAGTATCAGTAATTATACAAACAATTTATAACGTATGCAATTAAAACATATACTAAAATGCATACAAATAATTAAAAAGCAATATTATTAACAATATTTTTGCAAAAGATATTACCAACATAGATATTTCTAACATCGGTATTAACAACATAGATATTTTTGTAAATGATATTAAGGATCATATTCTTGTCAACAATATTCTTGCATCACTATATTTTTTCCTCAATATTTTGTCCTAATACCATTTAAAAAGATATTACTTACCTCAAACAACGATATTTTTGTCAATGTTATTTGTGCATCACGATATTTGTGTATCGCAATATTCATTTTCTGATATTTCTTCCTCCCGATATTTTCAAAACAATATTTTGTTCAAACACCTACAGTTGCAACAACTCTGACAGGCAGGGCTCAAAATAGACAGATGCCCTGGTTTATGTGAAATAGGCATCAAACCTTTGACGAAGGAAACAGCGCATCATTAACACGCCTATTGACTTTTCCCATGTGGATGCATAGACCTACATTGCAGTTTGCCTATACATCCCCTTACGTATCATATGTGCTGAAGTGTATTTGATGAATAATTATATGTTTTCTCAAAGCACTACTTTTACTCGGACTATTCGTACATTTACTTTTCTTTGAAAGTAATTTCAGTTGTATTCACTTGGAAAGTGTATGGAGGAAGAATGTTTTTTGAGTGCAAATACTTATCTATCTGAACTGTTTAGTAATTTTTCAATAGACTGCTGCGTAGAAAAGCCACCTCGTGTACACTTTTAGGTACATTTAGATGCTTTCTATTCATTTGCTGGTTATCTCTGCAGGAGAGCTGCTGAGGGTGAATATCTTCCTAAAATGTATCAGCATTACAATGCCTGACAGCATGGACTATTTATGTAATGTGAAAAGTATAAACTCTAAAGAGTAAACCCTTTCACTGTTGGGGTGTTTGTGCAACACTTTGCTACAGCCTTTCGCAACTTTTAATTTGAAGTTCCTCGAAAGAATCATCTGATAACGTATTGCAAACAATATATTTTATTTCCCAAAGACAGGGCAAATTATTGATGGAACCTTGTGTCAAAGTCTCGCTGCACACTGAAGCTGTAATGAAAAATATTTTCAATTTATTTTACATTTTAACAACATTGGTTAATACCTGCTTGTTGTTCTAAAACATATAAATAAAACAATGACCAAAGAAAGGGTAAAGAATCGAATGAAATATTGTGTTGAATGCCTAAAATCTGTCAATGCTAAATATGTATGTATTGTCATAATTATTGTGGTCTGCAACCATATTGCAACATTAGTTTATCAGTAAATTGTGGCAGAATCACTGGTAACAGTGAACTGTACATTTGATATTTGATATTGAAAGCAGGGCTCTAGTAAACCTATAAACATATTTTCTTCCTTCTTCTAGACGCAATATGGAATCTATTGCTTTAGACACCCCACTCTTGCTCTGATTTGCTGACCAGATTGCAGAACATATTTTTATTTTTTTCCTATATTTGTTGAAATATGGAACTTCTCATCTAGCTCCCTCTCATAGATAGAAATCACAGGATAAAGTGGCCAGAACTGCTGTTTCTCATGGGTGTATTAAGTGAGGGAATCCAGAAATGCATGGGTTGTAATATCAGTGAGACTATATCAAACATTCAACTATACACTGCTCGACTCACCTTTTGCTTTCTTTTCGCTCCCTTCTGTCACTGGTCAGTGTGTTATTCTTCTCTTTTATTTGTCGTGTATCTCCTACACTCTCCAATCTAGGTTGATAGCGACTCCCTTATCTCACCTGACTTCTGCCACACTCCCTTCTTTTGTCATCCTGGTGTCTTACTCTCTTCTAAACTTTCACTTGCGCATTGCTCACCCTTTACAGCTGTCTGGCACTACTCTCCCATGCAAATCACACTACGTGCATGTGTCGCCTCTGTCCCCCACAATATGTCACATTTCTCTCTCTTTGTATCCTTTTACAGTGCGCATCCCTCTTCCGTGGCAGACACCTTGCTGCATTATTACATGCAATGTGCTCCTTGGTCTTCCCTCTCTTTCACATTGCATCTCTGTCCCTTCGATGATGTAGCAGCTGAACTGTAACAGCTTATTGCAGTTGAGTTCTGATGTCACAATATCTGCTAACAGTGGCAGCAGCCGAGGGAAAAGGGGGGGGGGGGTCACAGTGCCTAATTAATGATGCACTTTGGAAAACGAAAATGAAAAATGTTTTTCCTTCTTTCTAGATGATCACTGATAAGCAGAAAGATATTTACAGCATCATGTTTATTTTCCCACGTTTTAGATAAATATAGGTAGGTCAATACCCAGGCTAATACGTTTTTGGGTCATGGCCCCCCCAGTGGCACCATCTAAGGGAATCTTACCTGCCCAGGCGTTTGTGGGGCATAGCACACTATATTAAGCGTTTAAATTCTTATGAGTATTTTAACCCAGGAAGTATCAAGGAAAAATATTGTGGCAAATGGTGCAATTAAAGTACACCCTTCTGAGATAGATAGAATAAGTACTATTGAGTTGGAAAACAATAAACGTCTGTCAGCAGTAATGAAACCTCCACCATGGTGTTGTGTTCTGTTAAATGACGTGTAAGAAAAGCCCACAATACACACTTTTGCAAAAGGGTCCTAAAACACACCTGTTTGCAACCCTTCTTACACCTACAATTAGCTGCCTTTTTGTCGATATGAATTCAACCATGAACCACGCCATCTTTAAAAAAAAAATGTTCTATTTGTTCTATTTTAAACTGTATAACCATGGGTAAGCAATGACTAGAATTAAATGCATTTTAACAGGAATATTTAGAGATTGAGCCCCAAGAAAATTCAGGCAAAATAAGGGGCACATGATGTGATTACAGGCACACCCGACCAATTACTTTTTGGGGCATTTGGGAGCTCTTCCCAATGGCGTTTGGAGAAAATAAGTGGCACATTTGTATTTAAAACACATCAAGGACCTTATTCAGAGCTTGGTAAACAGGGTACTCTGTTGAAAACCCAAGGAGTGCCCTATCTGCCAAACTCTCAGTCCACCTGCCTCATTTAGAGATGAGCAGACTCTAAACTTTCTGTCACCTGAGCCCCCATTGGCTCCCACAACGGAAAGTTTCATCTGATGGCTCAATGGAGTAGAGGTAATCAGAGGAAGGGCATTACTCTTCCTGCCATATTCAGGGTAGACTGTTAATTACCATTTTTTTCTGTCCCATTTTTAGAAGTTTAATAATAATAATAATAATTAATGTTTATATCGGGCACTGCCCTTAAAACACATCAAATAAATACAGCGCCATTACTCTTGAATACATTGAAAGGTTGCACAATTTAAAAACATAAAACATCATGGTGCAATTGCCAAACTGTAAAACTATAAAAGTAAATTAAAAGTCAGTATATCGACAATAATAAGAGAAAGGGACATCATCTAGGTAAGTAGGTTGTGGGTCTAACAAGGCAACCGATTATACAGTTAGATGGATACAATTACCACCGAACATGAAAATTCATATATTTGCAGCGGGAGATAAATTTACAAATCGGCAAACATAAGGGACTAAGGAGAAAGATACCAATAGGGAACAGGAAAATAAATACATATGCATCATTTCAGAATCTTATATTTTGAGTATATGAAAGGATCGATCTATGGCTGGGAAGTAAGGGCATGACCAACACGAGCACAAGGTATCCCAACACTGCTAGTGTTTATCAATTCTCTGTCATGCTTTGGGATTAAGAATGGCCTTCCTCCCTAATGCCCAAGCAATATACAGGTATTGGGAGACCGCAAGAGCTAAAAGTTCTCTTGTGTCGCTCTTAAAGAGTCTCTCCGCTTCCCAGTAGTGTCTGACACCCATAAGGTTACATGCAGCCAGCAACCATTTTTTCCGAGCCTTTTTATAGTGGGGCAGAATAAGATAAAGTGGGATTCTGTTTCCACTGTATTCGGACAGTTTGGACAAAGGTCGGTCTGGGGGAATGCATTTGCCCATTTAATGGTATGCGATCTCAGGGGCCGAACCCCGCACCTTTATTGAACATACAGACATTTTAATTGGTGTGGATACATCCTATTTATGTATGGTTCAAATGCTGGTCAGCTCTTGTGGTTCAGGAACTTGCTTGTAAGGGTGTTGGTTTGGTGCGCTTCCCACGTTTGGGCTAAGACTGCCTCCCAGTAAGACTGTTTGACTCTTAAGGCATCTCCTTTTACTATTGTGTTAGGGGCTGACCATAGATCACTCATGCCTATTCTGAGTGTAGTATCATGTATGTGATTCAACCACAGTGTTCTCACTTTTCTATCAAGGGCCAGAAGATCTTTCACACACTCTCTGTAAGATGCCAATTCGGGCGTGGACCATCTTCTGACCCAATATAGCAGAGGTTTTAAAACAGCTAAAAGACGGATAGGGTTGAGAGCCATATCTAGTCGCACAGGAGTTGCGGGGGAGCTTTGGGGGAGTTTAAAAAGTATTTTCATGAAACTATTTTCTACTTTAGTTAACCTTTCCACATCAGCATATCCCCAGATCTCAGCTCCATATAGTGCTGACGCAACGGTTGTAGCTTTATAAATGGCGATGACCGGGGTAACGGGTCCACCAGATGCTGCCTTGTAACGTCTCACTATGGCGGAGGCTTTTTGATGTAAAGCAGTTTTGCTTTTTTCCAGCTGTGGGGCCCATGCTTGAGTGTCGCTTAACCTAACTCCAAGGTAGTCGAAGTGATGGACTACCTCTAGGGGAAGGCCCTCTACAGTCACAATACCTCTGCACCTCTTGTGGGGATTGATCATCATGGCTTTAGATTTGGACGAATTTAATTCTAGCCCTCTTTCCCCACAAAAAGTGACAAAAGCATTTAGTTCGGATTGGAGGCCCATAGGGGTTCGGGAAATTAGCAGGGTGTCATCAGCAAACATTAGTATTGGGGTTGGTGTACCCGCCACTCTAGTAGCATCATGTTTGCATGCCTTCAGACTCTTCACAGCGCCATTGATGAATAGGCTAAACAATGTTGGGGCGAGGACGCATCCCTGTTTGACCCCTTTCCGGATCTCTATATTCTCTGTCAAGTCCCCTGTTGTATTCCATCTCACCCTTGCGTAAGTATTTTCATGAAGGAGCCTGAGTATCCTTAGGAGGTCTATGGGGAAACCGTACCCTTCTAGCACCTCCGACAATATGTTTCTTGGAACCAGGTCGAACGCCGCTCTTAGGTCAATAAAGGCGATGTATAGGTGGTCACGCAACAAGGTGATATATTTCCAGGTTATCACCTTGACGCGGAGAACCTGGTCCAGGGTGCTGACTTTCGATCTAAAGCCTGCTTGGGACTCATCCAGGATGTTATTTTGTTGCATCCACTCATTTAATCTGTATAGTACCTGTCTGCAGAAGATTTTCTGCAAGTTATCAAGTAGGCTTATCGGCCTGTAGTTTGAGGGGACAGATCTCTGGCCTTTTTTGTAAATTGGTATAATGACTGCACCTTGCCATGACGGGGGTATCATATTATCTTTTGCTATGCTATTTGATAAAGCATTCAGATAGGGGGCCCAGATATCTGTTTCAGAAAGATGAAGGTCTCCTGGAATGCCATCCATTCCTGGGGCCTTGCCCTTTTCCGTTTGTATTATAGCTTTGTAGGTTTCAGATAAGGTAAATATGAAGGTGGAATGGCCCGCTTGGATGGGAGGTGGAGTAGTCGCATTAGGTAATTGGTCAACGCTGACCTCTTCTATGGGGGTGCTCTCTGGAACATTATTTTGCTGCAGGCAATCATAAAGGCCACTAAAGAGGGTGACCCAGATATCGGGCATTTTTGCAGGATCTAAGGGATTGGTATTAGAGAGGTTCACTGCTATTAATTTCCAGAATTCTTTTGGTCACCTTTCTCTATGGCCTCAGCGAGGGTTAACTAACAGGCCTCATCCCATTCTCTTTTGGTTCTAATTAATAGGTTTTTATACTCATGCCTGGTCTTTAGGATTTCTGGCCTCGAGCCCTTTTTAATTGCACACAGCAAATGGAACTTTCCTAACCGACAGGCCTTGTTGTACCAAGTTGGCGTTTTCTTTTTGAGTACTCCTCTCCTCTGTTCCCTCATGAAACATGGTCTCAGGGTGTCCATGAGTTCGCAGTGTAGGGAGATAAAATGGATGTTATGGATGTGATTTAGGTCAATCTGGGAGAGTTTGGACACAAACAGATTATAAATGAGTGTCATCATTTTTACATCTTCCACCATTTCTGCCCACTTAATGTTTCTCAAATTGTTTGAGGTTGTGGTTAGTGCGGTGGGTTCGACTGCCTCCAGTTGAGTATCTCTAAATCCGGTCATAAAAAAGGATGCGCTTAATGCATGATGGTCACTGTCTGGTCTGGGGATAACTTGCATGTCGTACAAATCGGGCCAGAGTTTGTTATCCACTAGTATGTGGTCAATCCTTGATTTGCTAAAGCCTCTATTGAAGGTGAAGCAAGGGGGACAATCAGATTTAATATTGCCATTTACTTTTCTTAGGCCATGATCGATGATAAGGTCAATAATTTGGGTGCCTACCTTTGGTGTCTTCATAGTTTTTTTATATTCGCGGGAAGGTGAGATTTCCTGCGGTCTACACCCTGCAAATACAGGGATGCAGGTATTGGTATCGCCTGCTACAATTTTTAAGCTTGTCTGGGAGAACTGTTCGCTAGGGTTATGTATCTAGAGCCTAGCCAGTTGTTGATAACAATTTGCAGGGCAAGTATGTCTTTGGATTCAGTAGGAAGCATTTGAACCACTGGGAACAAATCCAATCTTAACCATATTAGAAGGCCACCTGAAGGTCGCCCTACCCGCGATGGGACTGCTCCTTTGCTGAAAGCTACCTAACCTGGGCGAAGTATGGGTTCAATCGCCCAGGTTTCTTGGAGCAAAACAATGTGGTGGGAGTCAATAAACATTCCCCACTCGGGGTCAGAGAGTATGGACTTAATGCCCGCAACATTCCAAGATAGTAGTTTTAGGTGACCACCCTCTGACGACCCTATAACTCTCAAGGTGGGCCTTATGGGTTCTCCCTGCAATGTTATGGGGTCCCCTTTCTTATTTCCTATGGCTATTCCCCTGTGCCCAGTTGTCCCATCAGTGTCATCCGCTACATGCAGTGTAGGCCCTTCTACCACTAGTGAACAAGGTAGTTGAGTTGTAGAGCACTGTTCAGGGAGGTCAGCAATAAGTCAATCGATATCTGAGGTGTTTAAGACGCTAACAGATTCACTAGGATTGAGCTTCACTAGGAGGCCAGTTTCAGTGGCTTTTGACTAGTAAAGCCAGTCCATGACAGGGGGGTTTCATTTTTAAGGTTATTTGCAGATCTTTGTCTGGTCTAAAACGCAATTCTAATGCAATTAGGCCCTCTACTAGGGCCACATCCCTAAAGGCCACACCTATATAGTCCCTCTCAGGGTTTCCTACTGAGAACCTTCTAGCGTTTGTTATGTCCTCCCTTATAATTGATATACAACCCCTTGTGTGGCGGATCGAATGGATCACTTTGTTCACTAAAGCCTTGTGTGTTTCGGTGTGGGGCCGCTCAGGCTTTGGGACATTAATCATATATAGTTCAAAACGTTGGGTGGTATGGATGTTATAGCTTCCCCTGTCAATGCCGCCTCTATGGATTTTCTTTATAGGGGAGGTGTAAGGTTTGTGATTCAAAGCTGCATTGTGGGGCATAGCAGATTTGGTATACAATGTCATATTCCTTGGGGCACAGTCGCATTTGGTGATATTGTCAGCACACAAGGTGTTATTTCTGGTTGGCCTTTGCTTGTGGATTAAAGGATTTTTATGGTACTCTGGATAGCGATTATCTGTCCCATTTGTAGGCCTCTTGTGTGGCTCATTGTGGTCAGTCTTTTTAGTGTCAATGTTCCCACAAGGGGTTATTGGGGTTGTAGGTCCCCAGGCCAATACAGTATGAATAAATGGATCCAGTTTTTCAGCCAATATGCTAGCCAGCCTTTTGATAGTCGCCTTAAGGGATTTGACTTCCTCCCTGGTGGTATTTAGTTGTTCCACCAAGCTCAAGATTGTCGGGGGGGGCATGCCGCTGTTGCGGCCTCCTCGCTGGGTAGGTGTATAGTATTGTTACCTGCAATCTCGTGGTTGCCCAGGGGCAAGTATTTGTTCATACAATCAACGTTAATGACAAAGTGGTCTTCGCTATTATTCGTGTGGTCTGCCGTGCAGGAGGTGGGTTGTTGTTGGTGTGCAATAGTTGGACTTTGGCTAGAGAGGGTAGCTACTGGGATTGAAGCTGGAGGGATCCCAAAATATGAGGCAATACTTTTGGGATTTGTGGGTTGATTCCCTGTAGGACGTTTTTCCTTCCTCTTACTCTTTGAGCCTGTCGGTCTTGGTTGGGGGGCTAGAAGAACCTCAACCTCCTCTATTAGCGTTTCAGTTAAAGCGCAGTTTTCTGCAGCATGTCGCAGGATTTTCCTTATGCTACCAGGGCCCAGGCTTTTATCAGATGCTTTCCTTTTGCCCATTGTGGCGACCACTCAATGGGTAGTAGAAGAGAAAAAAGGGGGGCCAAGAATGTTCCAAAATAGGCCCAAAGGTCGTAACGTGCAATACTCACAATTCTCCAGATGCTGCCGAGGTGGAACCAAGAGGGGTGGCCCTGCCCTGGCTCTTCCTGCTGCTGACGAGCGCAGGCGGGCCTGCCCTTGGCCTGGGCTTCGCCCAGGCGCGGCCCGGGCAAGCCCGCGCTGCGGGAGCCCTCAGTGGTTTTTGAAGAGCCTCCTGGCGCTGAGGCTGATGTCGGCGGCAGGCAAGCTGCAGGAATGCTGGTAAGTGAAGTCCTGGCCCCCAGAAAAATGCAGGATCAGCAATTAGACGGGCGTCTCGCGCTGCGGGAGCCCTCAGCAGTTTTTAAATCGCCTCCTGGCACTGAGGCTGACATCGGCGGCAGGCAAGCCGCAGGAATGCTAGTAAGTGAAGTCCTGGCCCCCAGCAAAATGCAGGATCAGCAATTGGATGGGCGTCCCGCGCTGCGGGAGCTCTCAGCGGTTTTTGAAGCACCTCCTGGCGCTGAGGCTGATGTCGGCGGCAGGCAAGCCACAGGAATGCTGGTAAGTGAAGTCCTGGCCCCCAGCAAAATGCAGGATCAGCAATTAGACGGGCGTCCCGTGCTGCGGGAGCCCTCAACTGTTTTCAAAGCGCCTCCTGGCCCTGAGGCTGATGTCGGCGGCAGGCAAGCCGCAGGAATGCTGGTAAGTGAAGTCCTGGCCCCCAGCAAAATGCAGGATCAGCAATTAGACGGACGTCCCGCGCTGCGGAAGCCCTCTGCGGTTTTTGAAGCGCCTCCTGGCTCTGAGGCTGACGTCGGCGGCAGGCAAGCCGCAGGAATGCTGGTAAGGGAAGTCCTGGCCGCCAGCAAAATGCAGGATCAGCAATTAGACGGGCGTCTGTTTGTTTCTGAAACTAAACAAAATGTAAAGGTTTGATGGATGAGAATCAAAATCAACTACAGTCATCCACCAAACCTTTGGTACCTCAAAGGGTGGTTCCTTTGAAGGTTAAAAGATGACCAGTGGGTCACTGGTCAGCTCCACATTTGGTGGGCAGTAGTAGCAGTAGTATATCAGGGTGGTGGGGGTAATGCCCTTCTCCACTCTAATGGACAGCATGCTATCTGCTAAAGTCTAAGGACCTGATTACGAGTTTGATGGTGTGGGAGCGGGCCGCTACACTGGTGCCCTACTCCCACAGTGCCAAATTCAACCACTGGATGCCCGCCATATTAGGTGTTTCCTCATGGTTTGGCGGGCAGGAGGTGAGCTCGACATGAAAATGTGGTGGAGAGGAAACAAAGGGGTTTCGATAAGCAATTATTGCTTCATTTGTTATTATATATATTATTTATGTGGTTAATTGCTACTTCATTTATTCAAGTATATTTTATTATTTGAATGTGTAAATTAACTTTTCAGTAGTTTAATTACTAATTAATACTTTAGGGGACAATTACTTTCAGACCAACAGTCGGATTCCCCTAGACCATGTCGGAACCCATCCGCCCGACACAATTCCGACCGACCGATTAGGATGCTCGCGGTCGGAAGCGGAACCATTCGGTCATTCCAAATTGGTTCCGACCGGCATTTGGTGAATCCGAGTTGGTCGTAGCTGATTCGTATAGCCCAACGGACAGCGTTTCCGACTGATCGATTATGATGTCGGATTCCAACAGCCTTTCCGACTTGGTCTGTCTGACACGAAAAGGCTGTCGGAAACTGACTTTGGGGGACCATAGCAGGCCCCCCTTCATCCTGAGGCCTCCAGTTTGGGGTCGAGGGGGTAACCAAGGGACCTCCTGTAAAGCCATGCACAGTGTGGCAGGCACCATGGGGTGCCCCGGACAGGGTGCAAGGTTTTTCGCAGACACCCATTTTCCCCATAGGATCTTGTGTTGTCGGTCGGAACACAGGCTCCCATTGAAGTCAATGGGAGTCCTTCTGAATGGTATTCGGAAGCATCATAATCGGTCGGGCGGAACCGCCGACCGCGAGTCGGTCGGAATCGAATCCGACAAGGAGTCGGGCGGTTTAGTTTCTGACCGACATCGTAATGAGGCACTTAGTGTCAGATTGTTGGGTTTGTAGTGGAATAGGGTCGGACGTTATTTAAATGATAATTTTTTTATATATTATTTTCTTTTCTTACGGTAATTAAATATCAAAATGGTAATGACTAATGCAATTTTTTAATTGATAAATTCTTATTTTAATTATTTTTTGTATTTTAATTAGTTGGTAATTCATTGAAAGATGTATTTAATACAGAACTTTTAAATTAATGTAATATTCGTTATTTGTTTTAATTGTATTTGTTTTAATTGATTACTATTTTAGTGTGATTAATGTTTTATTTATAATTTATTTCCATTTTCTGTTTTTGGTGCTATTTTGGGAAGTAGGGAGGAATGTGTATTTATTTTAAATGCATTTATTTTGTTTTATAAATCTTAAAATTCTTTTTATAGCATTACATTGTATTTTTTCCATTAAATTTAATTGCATTTATTTACAAGACATATATATTTTTTAATTATGTTGTGTGATCTTTATTTTGCTAGGTATTTAACAGTTTTTTAAATGATTAGAAATTGGAATAGTATGTTTAACCCTTCTAAAGTCCTACACTTCCCCTGCTTTTATTGACATTGGAGTGGGAATAATAAATCTAACCCGTCCGAAGTTCAACACGTTCCCCCTTGTTGCTTAGGTTGGAAGGGCAATAGCAAATCTAGCCCCTCGAAAGTGCAACTCGTTTCCTTCTCTTGCTTTGATTAGAGAAGGAATAATACATCTAAGCCCTCCAGAAGTCAATTCTCTACTTGATTTTGCTTATGGTCGAGTGGGAATAGTAAATCAAACTGCTCCAAAGTCCAACATTTTCTCTAATTTTGCTTACTTTGGAGTGGGAATAGTAAATCTAACCCCTCCAATGTCCAACACTTTCCCTTCTGTTGCTTGGATTGGAGAGGGAATAGTAAATATAACCCTTCCAAAGTTCAACACTATCCCTGCTTTTGCTTAAATTGGAATGGGGACAGTAATCTAACCCCTCCAAAGTCCAAACCATACCCTACTTTTACTTAGAGTTTGAATAGTAAACCTAACTCCTTTGCTAGTGTTGTATATTTTTGATTATATTATTCATACAAATTATTGTCATTAAAAAAATGTGTTTTTTTATTAATTTGATTTGTTATTTGAGTGTTATATATTTTTGTTAATATATGGTTATTTTAATTTTTAATGTAGTGTTAATATGTTTAGAGTACTTTTTTCTGTTTGATTATTATCTACATATATAGGTCTCAAGACAATGCCCTTTTTAGTCTTAAAGTGCTGGACAAATTAGGCAAAATGGAAGAAGAGAACTCTGCAAAGTTTGCAAATTTAGGGATGGAGCATACATATATTTAGTTCTCATTATTTTGTTTTATATTGATTCCAATTTTCAAATTGTTTCGTAAATGTTTTCATATATACGCTTGTTACTTGACACTTTTAAGTATTGTTAATATTTTTAATATAATGTAGAAAATTGTTTAATTATTTTTACATATTTTAATATATATATATATATATATTTTTTTTTCACCAAAGTGCCCAAAGCAACGAGAGTGCACTCGACATCAGAAGAACCTCACGGTTTATTAACAAGGAAAGCAAACTCCAGTGTCTGTGTCAAAGTTCTCATGCCAAAACTCTTTTAGCACATCAGAAGCGGAATAATCAGCATGCATTCAGTGTCGTGGCCTACTAGAGGTTAACAAATCCTTTTAATATTTCTACAGGCAGCAGAGCCCACTGAGGGTGAAAAATGTAACTCCGATTGGAACCACAAGTCCCAGCCTGCATGGAGGAAATCACGTGAGACCCACGAGGGGTATGTAAATGAGCAGGCTGTTATCAGAGCCATCTGCTGGTGTCGAAAAGAAGGGAATCCATGACTAAGAGGCACACAGCCTCGAAACGCGTCGGATGAGAACTTTGACACAGACACTGGAGTTTGCTTTCCTTGTTAATAAACCGTGAGGTTCTTCTGATGTCGAGTGCACTCTCGTTGCTTTGGGCAAATTGGTGAAAAAATAATCGCACGGCAGCCCTGCCGTGGAGAGTGCACCATTTCCCGAAATTTAATGGAAAGGCTGTGAGTTGGAACTATGCCAAAACTCTTTTAGCACATCAGAAGCGGAATAATCAGCATGCATTCAGTGTCGTGGCCTACTAGAGGTTAACAAATCCTTTTAATATTTCTACAGGCAGCAGAGCCCACTGAGGGTGAAAAATGTAACTCCGATTGGAACCACAAGTCCCAGCCTGCAAAGAGGAAATCACGTGAGACCCACGAGGGGTATGTAAATGAGCAGGCTGTTATCGGAGCCATCTGCTGGTGTCGAAAAGAAGGGAATCCATGACTAAGAGGCACACAGCCTCGAAACGCGTCGGATGAGAACTTTGACACAGACACTGGAGTTTGCTTTCCTTGTTAATAAACCGTGAGGTTCTTCTGATGTCGAGTGCACTCTCGTTGCTTTGGGCACTTTGGTGAAAAAATAATCGCACGGCAGCCCTGCCGTGGAGAGTGCACCATTTCCCAAAATTTAATGGAAAGGCTGTGAGTTGGAACTATGCCAAAACTCTTTTAGCACATCAGAAGCGGAATAATCAGCATGCATTCAGTGTCGTGGCCTACTAGAGGTTAACAAATCCTTTTAATATTTCTACAGGCAGCAGAGCCCACTGTGGGTGAAAAATGTAACTCCGATTGGAACCACAAGTGCCAGCCTGCATGGAGGAAATCACGTGAGACCCACGAGGGGTATGTAAATGAGCAGGCTGTTATCGGAGCCATCTGCTGGTGTCGAAAAGAAGGGAATCCATGACTAAGAGGCACACAGCCTCGAAACGCGTCGGATGAGAACTTTGACACAGACACTGGAGTTTGCTTTCCTTGTTAATAAACAGTGAGGTTCTTCTGATGTCGAGTGCACTCTCGTTGCTTTGGGCACTTTGGTGAAAAAATAATCGCACGGCAGCCCTGCCGTGGAGAGTGCACCATTTCCCGAAATTTAATGGAAAGGCTGTGAGTTGGAACTATGCCAAAACTCTTTTAGCACATCAGAAGCGGAATAATCAGCATGCATTCAGTGTCGTGGCCTACTAGAGGTTAACAAATCCTTTTAATATTTCTACAGGCAGCAGAGCCCACTGAGGGTGAAAAATGTAACTCCGATTGGAACCACAAGTGCCAGCCTGCATGGAGGAAATCACGTGAGACCCACGAGGGGTATGTAAATGAGCAGGCTGTTATCGGAGCCATCTGCTGGTGTCGAAAAGAAGGGAATCCATGACTAAGAGGCACACAGCCTCGAAACGCGTCGGATGAGAACTTTGACACAGACACTGGAGTTTGCTTTCCTTGTTAATAAACCGTGAGGTTCTTCTGATGTCGAGTGCACTCTCGTTGCTTTGGGCACTTTGGTGAAAAAAAAAAAATATATATATATATATATATACTACAAAAGATGTGGTGGCTTGGCGTGCAGGGAGGGGGACAAGACAGTGACACACGTGGTTTGTGTGTATATATATATATATTATCTACTGGCAGTCGCCAGTAGATAGTTATAGTTAGGACCTATTTTCCATAGGAAATCCGCGACATTCTATTTGAAATAACTCTTGCGTCGGCTGACGAATCTTCGCTAAATTTTCAAACTTTATGGCCCGCTCCGGTCCGCTCCTACCCTGAAAGTTTCAGGGTGATTCGTCAAGCGGGGGCCGAGAAAAAGGGGGTCCCAAAACGTGTTTTCACCATTCATTTTCCCATAGGAAACTTTAGACACGGCTACAGCCCGAACTGCTGAACGGAATTACACCAAATTTGGCAAAGAGGTAGTTCTTGGTTCAGAAAGAACCCTTTTTGTTAAATGGTGTAAATCCGTTCAGTAGTTGCGGAGAAATTAAAAAATAAGAGTCAAAAAATCATTTTCCCATAGGAAACTTTAGACACGGCTACAGCCCGAACTGCTGAACGGAATTACACCAAATTTGGCAAAGAGGTAGTTCTTGGTTCAAAAAGAACCCTTTTTGTTAAATGGTGTAAATCCGTGCAGTAGTTGCTGAGAAAATCAAAAGTAAAAACACATATATATCTGGGCGGAGCCTAACCACACATGTCATCGTGAGATCTGATTGGCTGTCAGCACTTCATCCTGGAATTGCTGGCAGCCATCTTGGGACCAATATAAATGATAGTACCCCATTGAAATGCATTGTAGTGAATCGAAGATTTTGAGGGTTACCAAAAGGAGAACTATAAAGGGTGATAACAGACTTTAGTTACATTAGAATTCATTTGTTGATGGTACCATACTAAGTTCAGGAATTGTGGTGTGTTCTAAGGTGATTTTACCCTGTGAAAAACCTTCTGCTGGGATATCATGAATCATGTTTGAGAGAAAACTATTTTCACATGCTTGTCCCATACAGTTTTGGAAGGTGCCCCAGAAGCTAAAATGAGAGCATATTTTCAGTAAATTCACATTATCTTTCTCAGTCATGTGAGAATGAAGTCTGACATTCTCAGTAAAACATGTATATCCAACAAGGGCAGAGACTGTAAGTTGATTCCTTTGTGTTCTACTGCAGCTTCCCAGAGTGTTCTAAAGAACAACTAGAGTGCTAACAGCCTTACTTATGACAAAAGTATGGCACACCTGAAGCCATCTTGATTGGAATAAACTGGTAACACTTAAAACATTTAATTTAAAAAGGAACAAAATGATGGGGTTCATCTTGTCATAGAAATTATGGTTAGTGCTCTGGAAAGAAAAATTAGGACATGTTTCAAGTGTGATCTCAAATATCTTCCTGTTATATTTCAACAGGAGCAGCCTGTCAGTTGATGCCTTTGTGTTCTACTGCAGCTTCCCAGAGTGTTCTAAAGAACAACTAGAGCGCTAACAGTCTTACTTATGACAAAAGTATGGCACACCTGAAGCCATCTTGATTGGAATAAACTGGTAACACTTAAAACATTTAATTTAAAAAGGAACAAAATGATGGGGTTCATTTTGTCATAGAAATTATGGTTAGTGCTGTAGAAAGAAATATTAGGACATGTTTCAAGTGTGATCTCAAATATCTTCCTGTTATATTTCAACAGGAGCAGCCTGTCAGTTGATGCCTTTGTGTTCTACTGCAGCTTCCCAGAGTGTTCTAAAGAACAACTAGAGCGCTAACAGTCTTACTTATGACAAAAGTATGGCACACCTGAAGCCATCTTGATTGGAATAAACTGGTAACACTTAAAACATTCAATTTAAAAAGGAACAAAATGAGGGGTTCATTTTGCCATAGAAATTATGGTTAGTGCTGTAGAAAGAAAAATTAGGACATGTTTTAAGTGAGATCTCAAATATCTTCCTGTTATATTTCAACAGGAGCAGCCTGTCAGTTGATGCCTTTGTGTTCTACTGCAGCTTCCCAGAGTGTTCTAAAGAACAACTAGAGTGCTAACAGCCTTACTTATGACAAAAGTATGGCACACCTGAAGCCATCTTGATTGGAATAAACTGGTAACACTTAAAACATTTAATTTAAAAAGGAACAAAATGAGGGGGTTCATTTTGCCATAGAAATTATGGTTAGTGCTGTAGAAAGAAAAATTAGGACATGTTTTAAGTGAGATCTCAAATATCTTCCTGTTATATTTCAACAGGAGCAGCATGTCAGTTGATGCCTTTGTGTTCTACTGCAGCTTCCCAGAGTGTTCTAAAGAACAACTAGAGTGCTAACAGCCTTACTTATGACAAAAGTATGGCACACCTGAAGCCATCTTGATTGGAATAAACTGGTAACACTTAAAACATTTAATTTAAAAAGGAACAAAATGAGGGGGTTCATTTTGCCATAGAAATTATGGTTAGTGCTGCAAAAAGAAAATTTAGTGCATGTTTTAAGTGAGATCTCAAATCCTCTTCTATTTCATTAGAAAATTCTGACGCAGACTGAAACAATCACTTTCAATACCAGCAGTAGACTTCCAGTTAACTCCTTGGTGAGCAGTAGCTTTACTACAGTGATCTAATGAACAACTAGAGTAATAACATTCTGAATTTATGGCAAATGTGTGACACATCTGAATGCCTTCTTGATGGAATCAAAGTAAAAAACTGAAAGCATTTCCTACTGAGGAGACTGCAGTAAATGAGGAAATTAGGAAACTTCATAACAAAGAAGTCTTCCAAGATGGCCACCAGTGAAAAAGAGCCCAAATGTAGCACAAATATTACCCAGATGTAGCCCACATATAGCCCAATGACAAAAGTGTGCAAAACACTTTATTTTTAGTTTTTTGCAGTTTTATGTAGTGCAGACTGGTCAGGTATTGGAGCGTTGCATCTTAAAACATGACCCCCCTACACTACAAAAACACCACTGCACTACCCTAAACCCTAAAACACTACCCCAGCACGAACCCCTACACTACACAAGCACCACTGCACTATCCTAAACCCTAAAACACTACCCCCAGCATAACCCCCTCACTACACAAACACCACTGCACTACCCTAAACCCTAAAACACTACCCCAACACCACTGCACTAACCTAAATCCTAAAACACTACCCCCAGCACGACCCCCTACACTACCCAAACACCACTGCACTACCCTAAAACATGACCCCCTACACTACACAAACACCACTGCACTACCCTAAACCCTAAAACACTACCCCCAGCACGACCCCCTACACTACACAAGCACCACTGCACTACCCTAAACCCTAAAACACTGCCCCCAGCACGACCCCCATACACTACACAAACACCACTGCACTACCCTAAACCCTAAAACACTACCCCCAGCACGACCCCCTACACTACCCAAACACCACTGCACTAACCTAAATCCTAAAACACTACCCCAGCACGACCCCCTACACTACCCAAACACCACTGCACTACCCTAAAACATGACCCCTATACTACACAAACACCACTGCACTACCCTAAACCCTAAAACACTACCCCCAGCACGACCCCCTACACTACACAAGCACCACTGCACTACCCTAAACCCTAAAACACTACCCCCAGCACGACCCCCTACACTGCCCGAACACCACTGCACTGGCCTAAACCCTGAAACACCAGCCCCTGCACGACCCCCTACACTGCCCGAACACCACTGCACTGCCCTAAACCCTGAAACACATACCCTAGCACGACCCCCTACACTGCCCGAACACCACTGCACTGCCCTAAACCCTGAAACACCACCCCCAGCACGACCCCCTACACTGCCCGAACACCACTGCACTGTCCTAAACCCTGAAACACCACCCCGGCATGACCCCTACACTGCCCGAACACTACTGCACTGCCCTAAACCCTGAAACACCATCCCCAGCACGACCCCCTACACTGCACGAACACCACTGCACTGCCCTAAACCCTGAAACACTACCCCCAGCAAGACCCCCTACACTGCCCGAACACCACTGCACTGCCCTAAACCCTGAAACACCACCCCCAGCAAGACCCCCTACACTGCCCGAACACCACTGCCCTAAACCCTGAAACACCACCCCCAGCAAGACCCCCTACACTGCCCGAACACCACTGCACTGCCCTAAACCCTGAAACACCAGCCCCAGCATGACCCCTACACTGCCCGAACACCACTGCACTGCCCTAAACCCTGAAACACCACCCCCTGCACGACCCCCACACTGCCCGAACACCACTGCACTGCCCTAAACCTTGAAAAACCACCCCCAGCACGACCCCCTACACTGCCCGAACACCACTGCACTGCCCTAAACCCTGAAACACCACCCCCTGCACGATCCCCTACACTGCCCGAACACTACTGCACTGCCCTAAACCCTGAAACACCACCCCCTACACTGCACGAACACCACTGCACTGCCCTAAACCCCAAAACACTACCCCCAGCAAGACCCCTACACTGCCCGAACACCACTGCCCTAAACCCTGAAACACCACCCCCAGCAAGACCCCCTACACTGCCCGTACACCACTGCACTGCCCTAAACCCTGAAACACCACCCCCAGCATGACCCCCTACACTGCCCGAACACCACTGCACTGCCCTAAACCCTGAAACACCACCCCCAGCACGACCCCCTACACTGCCCGAACACCACTGCACTGCCCTAAACCATGAAACACCAGCCCCAGCACGACCCCCTACACTGCCCGAACTGCACTGCACTGCCCTAAACCCTGAAACACCACCCCCAGCACGACCCCCTACACTGCCCGAACACCACTGCACTGCCCTAAACCCTGAAACACCAGCCCCAGCAAGACCCCCTACACTGCCCAAACACCACTGCACTGACCAAAACCCTGAAACACCACCCCCAGCAAGACCCCCTACACTGCCCGAACACCACTGCACTAAAGCCTGAAACACCACCCCCAGCAAGACCACCTACACTGGCCGAACACCACTGCACTGCCCTAAACCCTGAAACACCACCCCTGCACGACCCCTACACTGCCCAAACACCACTGCACTGCCCTAAACCCTGAAACACCACCCCTGCACGACCCCCTACACTGCCCGAACACCACTGCACTGCCCTAAACCCTGAAACACCACCCCAGCAAGACCCCCTACACTGCCCGAACACCACTGCACTGCCCTAAACCCTGAAACACCACCCCCAGCACGACCCCTACACTGCCCGAACACCACTGCACTGCCCTAAACCCTGAAACACCACCCCCTGCACGACCTCCTACACTGCCGGAACACCACTGCACTGCCCTAAACCCTGAAACACCACCCCCAGCACGACCCCCTACACTGCCCGAACACCACTGCACTGCCCTAAACCCTGAAACATCAACCCCAGCAAGACCCCCTACACTGCCTGAACACCACTGCCCTAAACCCTGAAACACCACCCCCTACACTGCACGAACACCACTGCACTGCCCTAAACCCTGAAACACCACCTCCAGCAAAACCCCCTACACTGCCTGAACACCATTGCTCTGCCCTAAATCCTGAAACACTAGCCCCAGCATGACCCCCTACACTGCCCAAACACCACTGCACTGCCCTAAACCCTGAAACACCACCCCCAGCATGACCCCTACACTGCCCGAACACCACTGCACTGCCCTAAACCCTGAAACACCAGCCCCAGCAAGACCCCCTACACTGCCCGAACACCACTGCACTGCCCTAAACCCTGAAACACCAGCCCCAGCATGACCACCTACACTGCCCGAACACCACTGCACTGCCCTAAACCCTGAAACACCAGCCCCAGCACAACCCCCTACACTGCCCGAACACCACTGCACTGCCCTAAACCCTGAAACACCAGCCCCAGCACGACCCCCTACACAGCCCGAACACCACTGTTCTGCCCTAAACCCTGAAACACCAGCCCCAGCACGACCCCCTACACTGCCCGAACACCACTGCACTGCCCTAAACCCTGAAACACCACCCCCTGCATGACCCCCTACACTGCCCGAACACCACTGCACTGCCCTAAACCCTGCAGCACCCCCTACACTGCCTGAACACCACTGCACTGCCCTAAACCCTGAAACACTACCCCCTGCACCGCCCCTACACTGCCCGAACACCACTGCACTGCCCTAAACCCTGAAACACCACCCCCAGCACGACCCCCTTTACTGCTCGAACACCACTGCACTGCCCCAAACCCTGAAACACCACCTCCAGCACGACCCCCTACACTGCCCAAACACCACTGCCCTAAACCCTGAAACACCACCCCCTGCATGACCCCTACACTGCCCGAACACCACTGCACTGCCCTAAACCCTGAAACACCACCCCCTACACTGCCCGAACACCACTGCACTGCCCTAAACCCTGAAACACCACCCCCAGCACGACCCCCTACACTGCCCGAACACCACTGCACTGCCCTAAACCCTAAAACACCACCCCCAGCATTACCCCTACACTGCCCAAACACCACTGTACTGCCCTAAACCCTAGAACACTTCCCCAGCACGACCCCCTACCCTACCCAAACACCACTGCACTACCCTAAACCCTAAAATACTACCCCAGCACAACCCCCTACACTACCCGAACACGACTGCACTGCCCTAAACCCTCAAACACTCCCCCAGCACGACCCCTACACTACCCGAACACCACTGCACTGCCCTAAACCCTAAAACACTCCCCCCAGCACGACCCCCTACACTACCCGAACACCACTGCACTGCCCTAAACCCTAAAACACTCCCCCAGCACAACCCCTACACTACCCAAACACCACTGCATGCCCTAAACCCTAAAACACTACCCCCGCATGACCCCTACACTACCCAAACACCAATGCACTACCCTAATCCCTAAAACACTACCCCCGCATGACCCCCTACACTACCCTAAACCCTAAAACACTACCCCCGCACGACTCCCTACACTACCCAAAGACCACTGCACTACCCTAAACCCTAAAACACGACCTCCTACACTACACAAACACCACTGCACTACCCTAAACCCTAAAACACTACCCCCTACACTACACAAACACCACTGCACTACCCTAAACCCTAAAACACTACCCCCAGCAGTACCCCTACACTACCCAAACACCACTGCACTAACCTAAACCCTAAAACACTACCCCCAGCAGTACCCCCTACACTACCCAAACACCACTGCACTACCCTAAATCACTACCCCCAGCACGACCCCCTACACTACCCAAACACCACTGCACTACCCTAAACCCTAAAACACTACCCCCAGCACGACCCCCTACACTACCCAAACACCACTGCACTACCCTAAACCCTAAAACACTCCCCCAGCACGACTCCCTACACTACCCAAACACCACTGCACTACCCTAAACCCTAAATCTACCCCCAGCATGACCCCCTACACTACACAAACACCACTGCACTACCCTAAACCCTAAAACACTACCCCCAGCACGACCCTCTTCACTACCTAACACAACTGCACAATTTGTTACAGGCGTTGAAACGCAGGCCTGTGGTGCTTACTGGAAGTACCTAGTGGGCTAGTTGGGCCCCAGGGACCCTCAGGATTCAAGGTGACCTAATCCCCCAACTTAAAACGCACCACGGGGCGCGTTTGCACAGTGGTGAAGGGAGGGGCGGGGCCTCAGGTGACATGTGCGCAAACACGCCCTGTGGTGCGTTTTAAGTTGGGGAATTAATTCCCTTTGAATCCTGAGGGACCCTGGGGGCCAACTAGCCCACCAGGTACCTTCAGTAAGCACAACAGAGTTGAGTTGCAGAGAGGTGAAAAAAGTGCGTGGCCTCGGAACGCCTCTCTGCAACTCAGCTCTGTGGTCCTAACTGTAGGTACCTGGGGGGCTAGTTGGGCCCCAGGGACCCTCAGAATTCAAGGGGACTTAATCCCGCAACTTAAAACGCGCCACGGGGTGCGTTTGCACACGTCACCTCAGGCCCCCTCCCTTCACCACTGTGCAAACGCGCCCTGTAGCGCGTTTTAAGAGGTAGTTTTAATCCCCCTGCCCTATTATGTACTAGGGACTTGCAGAGGAGGTCATGCTAATCACAGGGGTACCCCAACGCATAGTGTTCCCTAGTGTATGTAGGTGTTTTCACTGTATTCTAAGTGTCTTTTAGCATAGCACTGGCTCTGGTTAGTCAGCGATACAAAAGGGGATGATGGACGGAACGTTTGAGCCAATCAAACACTCACCCCCAGTCAACTGATCTGGGTTTAATCCATCATCATTCTTTAGCTCACTCCACCACCCCAGTTCAGACATGGCCATATGCAAATCAGTCTGACCTTGTGCCTCATGGGAACAGTCCAGCCCGAACTGCCAAGCCATGTCTTCCCTGGACCGGAAACAAGCATCCTAGGACCAGTTTCTGGCATTTCAGCCGTCATCAGCCAGGCTTGCTTGAATCCAGTGGCAAAGTGAGCAAGGGACCCACGTCTGGGCATACCCCGCCAACTTAGGGCGACCAAAGCGATACAAAAGGGGATGATGGACGGAACGTTTGAGCCAATCAAACACTCACCCCCAGTCAACTGATCTGGGTTTAATCCATCATCATTCTTTAGCTCACTCCACCACCCCAGTTCAGACATGGCCATATGCAAATCAGTCTGACCCTGTGCCTCATGGGAACAGTCCAGCCCGAACTGCCAAGCCATGTCTTCCCTGGACCGGAAACAAGCATCCTAGGACCGGTTTCTGGCATTTCAGCCGTCATCAGCCAGGCTTGCTTGAATCCAGTGGCAAAGTGAGCAAGGGACCCACGTCTGGGCATACCCCCGCCAACTTAGGGCGACCAAAGCGATACAAAAGGGGATGATGGACGGAACGTTTGAGCCAATCAAACACTCACCCCCAGTCAACTGATCTGGGTTTAATCCATCATCATTCTTTAGCTCACTCCACCACCCCAGTTCAGACATGGCCATATGCAAATCAGTCTGACCCTGTGCCTCATGGGAACAGTCCAGCCCGAACTGCCAAGCCATGTCTTCCCTGGACCGGAAACAAGCATCCTAGGACCGGTTTCTGGCATTTCAGCCGTCATCAGCCAGGCTTGCTTGAATCCAGTGGCAAAGTGAGCAAGGGACCCACGTCTGGGCATACCCCCGCCAACTTAGGGCGACCAAAGCGATACAAAAGGGGATGATGGACGGAACGTTTGAGCCAATCAAACACTCACCCCCAGTCAACTGATCTGGGTTTAATCCATCATCATTCTTTAGCTCACTCCACCACCCCAGTTCAGACATGGCCATATGCAAATCAGTCTGACCCTGTGCCTCATGGGAACAGTCCAGCCCGAACTGCCAAGCCATGTCTTCCCTGGACCGGAAACAAGCATCCTAGGACCGGTTTCTGGCATTTCAGCCGTCATCAGCCAGGCTTGCTTGAATCCAGTGGCAAAGTGAGCAAGGGACCCACGTCTGGGCATACCCCCGCCAACTTAGGGCGACCAAAGCGATACAAAAGGGATGATGGACGGAGCGTTTGAGCCAATCAAACACTCACCCCCAGTCAACTGATCTGGGTTTAATCCATCATCATTCTTTAGCTCACTCCACCACCCCAGTTCAGACATGGCCATATGCAAATCAGTCTGACCCTGTGCCTCATGGGAACAGTCCAGCCCGAACTGCCAAGCCATGTCTTCCCTGGACCGGAAACAAGCATCCTAGGACCGGTTTCTGGCATTTCAGCCGTCATCAGCCAGGCTTGCTTGAATCCAGTGGCAAAGTGAGCAAGGGACCCACGTCTGGGCATACCCCCGCCAACTTAGGGCGACCAAAGCGATACAAAGGGGATGATGGACAGAACGTTTGAGCCAATCAAACACTCACCCCCAGTCAACTGATCTGGGTTTAATCCATCATCATTCTTTAGCTCACTCCACCACCCCAGTTCAGACATGGCCATATGCAAATCAGTCTGACCCTGTGCCTCATGGGAACAGTCCAGCCCGAACTGCCAAGCCATGTCTTCCCTGGACCGGAAACAAGCATCCTAGGACCGGTTTCTGGCATTTCAGCCGTCATCAGCCAGGCTTGCTTGAATCCAGTGGCAAAGTGAGCAAGGGACCCACGTCTGGGCATACCCCCGCCAACTTAGGGCGACCAAAGCGATACAAAAGGGGATGATGGACGGAACGTTTGAGCCAATCAAACACTCACCCCCAGTCAACTGATCTGGGTTTAATCCATCATCATTCTTTAGCTCACTCCACCACCCCAGTTCAGACATGGCCATATGCAAATCAGTCTGACCCTGTGCCTCATGGGAACAGTCCAGCCCGAACTGCCAAGCCATGTCTTCCCTGGACCGGAAACAAGCATCCTAGGACCGGTTTCTGGCATTTCAGCCGTCATCACCCAGGCTTGCTTGAATCCAGTGGCAAAGTGAGCAAGGGACCCACGTCTGGGCATACCCCCGCCAACTTAGGGCGACCAAAGTGATACAAAAGGGGATGATGGACGGAACGTTTGAGCCAATCAAACACTCACCCCCAGTCAACTGATCTGGGTTTAATCCATCATCATTCTTTAGCTCACTCCACCACCCCAGTTCAGACATGGCCATATGCAAATCAGTCTGACCCTGTGCCTCATGGGAACAGTCCAGCCCGAACTGCCAAGCCATGTCTTCCCTGGACCGGAAACAAGCATCCTAGGACCGGTTTCTGGCATTTCAGCCGTCATCAGCCAGGCTTGCTTGAATCCAGTGGCAAAGTGAGCAAGGGACCCACGTCTGGGCATACCCCCGCCAACTTAGGGCGACCAAAGCGATACAAAAGGGGATGATGGACAGAACGTTTGAGCCAATCAAACACTCACCCCCAGTCAACTGATCTGGGTTTAATCCATCATCATTCTTTAGCTCACTCCACCACCCCAGTTCAGACATGGCCATATGCAAATCAGTCTGACCCTGTACCTCATGGGAACAGTCCAGCCCGAACTGCCAAGCCATGTCTTCCCTGGACCGGAAACAAGCATCCTAGGACCTGTTTCTGGCATTTCAGCCGTCATCAGCCAGGCTTGCTTGAATCCAGTGGCAAAGTGAGCAAGGGACCCACGTCTGGGCATACCCCGCCAACTTAGGGCGACCAAAGCGATACAAAAGGGGATGATGGACGGATCGTTTGAGCCAATCAAACACTCACCCCCAGTCAACTGATCTGGGTTTAATCCATCATCATTCTTTAGCTCACTCCACCACCCCAGTTCAGACATGGCCATATGCAAATCAGTCTGACCCTGTGCCTCATGGGAACAGTCCAGCCCGAACTGCCAAGCCATGTCTTCCCTGGACCGGAAACAAGCATCCTAGGACCGGTTTCTGGCATTTCAGCCGTCATCAGCCAGGCTTGCTTGAATCCAGTGGCAAAGTGAGCAAGGGACCCACGTCTGGGCATACCCCCGCCAACTTAGGGCGACCAAAGCGATACAAAAGGGGATGATGGACGGAACGTTTGAGCCAATCAAACACTCACCCCCAGTCAACTGATCTGGGTTTAATCCATCATCATTCTTTAGCTCACTCCACCACCCCAGTTCAGACATGGCCATATGCAAATCAGTCTGACCCTGTGCCTCATGGGAACAGTCCAGCCCGAACTGCCAAGCCATGTCTTCCCTGGACCGGAAACAAGCATCCTAGGACCGGTTTCTGGCATTTCAGCCGTCATCAGCCAGGCTTGCTTGAATCCAGTGGCAAAGTGAGCAAGGGACCCACGTCTGGGCATACCCCCGCCAACTTAGGGCGACCAAAGCGATACAAAGGGGATGATGGACGGAGCGTTTGAGCCAATCAAACACTCACCCCCAGTCAACTGATCTGGGTTTAATCCATCATCATTCTTTAGCTCACTCCACCACCCCAGTTCAGACATGGCCATATGCAAATCAGTCTGACCCTGTGCCTCATGGGAACAGTCCAGCCCGAACTGCCAAGCCATGTCTTCCCTGGACCGGAAACAAGCATCCTAGGACCGGTTTCTGGCATTTCAGCCGTCATCAGCCAGGCTTGCTTGAATCCAGTGGCAAAGTGAGCAAGGGACCCACGTCTGGGCATACCCCCGCCAACTTAGGGCGACCAAAGCGATACAAAGGGGATGATGGACGGAACGTTTGAGCCAATCAAACACTCACCCCCAGTCAACTGATCTGGGTTTAATCCATCATCATTCTTTAGCTCACTCCACCACCCCAGTTCAGACATGGCCATATGCAAATCAGTCTGACCCTGTGCCTCATGGGAACAGTCCAGCCCGAACTGCCAAGCCATGTCTTCCCTGGACCGGAAACAAGCATCCTAGGACCGGTTTCTGGCATTTCAGCCGTCATCAGCCAGGCTTGCTTGAATCCAGTGGCAAAGTGAGCAAGGGACCCACGTCTGGGCATACCCCCGCCAACTTAGGGCGACCAAAGCGATACAAAGGGGATGATGGACGGAGCGTTTGAGCCAATCAAACACTCACCCCCAGTCAACTGATCTGGGTTTAATCCATCATCATTCTTTAGCTCACTCCACCACCCCAGTTCAGACATGGCCATATGCAAATCAGTCTGACCCTGTGCCTCATGGGAACAGTCCAGCCCGAACTGCCAAGCCATGTCTTCCCTGGACCGGAAACAAGCATCCTAGGACCGGTTTCTGGCATTTCAGCCGTCATCAGCCAGGCTTGCTTGAATCCAGTGGCAAAGTGAGCAAGGGACCCACGTCTGGGCATACCCCGCCAACTTAGGGCGACCAAAGCGATACAAAGGGGATGATGGACGGAACGTTTGAGCCAATCAAACACTCACCCCCAGTCAACTGATCTGGGTTTAATCCATCATCATTCTTTAGCTCACTCCACCACCCCAGTTCAGACATGGCCATATGCAAATCAGTCTGACCCTGTGCCTCATGGGAACAGTCCAGCCCGAACTGCCAAGCCATGTCTTCCCTGGACCGGAAACAAGCATCCTAGGACCGGTTTCTGGCATTTCAGCCGTCATCAGCCAGGCTTGCTTGAATCCAGTGGCAAAGTGAGCAAGGGACCCACGTCTGGGCATACCCCCGCCAACTTAGGGCGACCAAGCGATACAAAGGGGATGATGGACGGAACGTTTGAGCCAATCAAACACTCACCCCCAGTCAACTGATCTGGGTTTAATCCATCATCATTCTTTAGCTCACTTCACCACCCCAGTTCAGACATGGCCATATGCAAATCAGTCTGACCCTGTGCCTCATGGGAACAGTCCAGCCCGAACTGCCAAGCCATGTCTTCCTGGACCGGAAACAAGCATCCTAGGACCGGTTTCTGGCATTCCAGCCGTCATCAGCCAGGCTTGCTTGAATCCAGTGGCAAAGTGAGCAAGGGACCCACGTCTGGGCATACGTGGGTCCCTTGCTCACTTTGCCACTGGATTCAAGCAAGCCTGGCTGATGACGGCTGAAATGCCAGAAACCGGTCCTAGGATGCTTGTTTCCGGTCCAGGGAAGACATGGCTTGGCAGTTCGGGCTGGGCTGTTCCCATGAGGCACAGGGTCAGACTGATTTGCATATGGCCATGTCTGAACTGGGGTGGTGGAGTGAGCTAAAGAATGATGATGGATTAAACCCAGATCAGTTGACTGGGGGTGAATGTTTGATTGGCTCAAACGTTCCGTCCATCATCCCCTTTTGTATCGCTCTGGTTAGTCAGAGTCAGTTACCACCAGTACCCATCTGAAAAAGTTGTGGGCACAGGATGATTTTGCAACAAGGCCTCTTTCTGCTCCTCTGTTGGTTCTTTCTGCACATCTTTTGCTTCTTTCTGTGCGTTTTTCTTCTTTCTTCACATGTCCTACCTCTGTAGGCATAGTTAGAAACTAGCATTTAAAAAAACCTTGGAAATTCACTTAAAAATCATAGGTTTCAGGCACGTTATAGTTAGAAATTAGCATTTAAAAAACCTTTAAAATTCACTGAAAAAACCATAGGTTTCAGACACGTTATAGTTAGAAATTAGCATTTAAAAAACCTTTGAAATTCACTGAAAAAACCATAGGTTTTAGGGACAGTTATAGTTAGTTGGACATTTCACTCGTACAAAACCATAGAAATTCCCCGTTATAGTTAGTTCAGCTAACTATAACTCGCGCCTCGCAATGCACTGCTGATGACGTCACATATTACATCACTCATGACATGGTCAGTGACATCACTGATGACATCACTGATGACATCTCAAATGACATCACTGATGACATCATCCATGTGATAATTTCATGCATCTTCTCACACCCTAATATAACTTTTGATACACCCACTCTAAATTACAGACTGCCATTCTCAAAACCATAGACACTCCAACACCAAAAACTACATACCCACTCACTGATTCTTAGGTCTACACACACATCCACTCACTCACCCGTACAGTCACTCATACTTAGTCACTCAGTACAGGACTATCATATGCACTCATACACCTATATAAACACTCACACACCGCCACTCATCCATAGAGGTACTCACACACCTAGTCAGTCATGCAAAAACTTAATCACACACCCATTTACTCACCTATACAGTTATACACACACCAGCTCACTTACTCATACAAATACTAGCACATTCTTACGCTCTTATACAATCACTGATACAAGTACACACTCATCCATACAGCCACTCTCACAATCACACACTCTCACTTATAGCCATTTATATACTCCAACACACATATATACTGCCTTTCACATATGTAGTTACTCACACATGTACCACTGAGATATACATTCAATCACTAACACACCCATACACACACTCACCCACCCATACAGTCCATCACAGATGCACTCTTGAAACCATGCACCCAGTGAATCACCAACTCACACATCTATGCACAGAGTCACACACACCCCACCCACACAAACACTCAGGCACCCATACAGATACTCAGACAATCAATCAATAACCCATGTAGACACTCATGTAGCTATTCAGAAAGCCATGCAGCCGCTTACAAACCAACAGACAGACGGATACAGACATTCACACAGTTTAGTCACTAACCCATGCATTCAGTAAGATACATTTAATCACTCACTTGTAGAGTCAGTCACTCACGTACTAAATCATCCATTCAGACACTTATACACCCACTCATTCTTCAATACGCCTTTCCCTATATATATTAAACATATTTAAACTTTACAGAAACACACAGTCACTGGATGATGTCATCAGTGATGTCATCAGTGATGTCATTTGAGATGTCATCAGTGATGTCATCAGTGATGTCACTGACCATGTCATGAGTGATGTAATATGTGACGTCATCAGCAGTGCATTGCGGGGCGCGAGTTATAGTTAGCTGAACTAACTATAACGGGGAATTTCTATGGTTTTGTACGATTGAAATGTCCAACTAACTATAACTGTCCCTAAAACCTATGGTTTTTTCAGTGAATATATATATACACACACACACACACATATATATACACATATGTGTGTTCTCTCTCTCTCTCTCTCTCTCGCGGAAAGCTAGATATTCAATCAATCAATCAATCACGGCATTTATAGAGCGCGCTACTCACCCGGGAGGGTCTCAAGGCGCTGGGGGAGGGGGTAAGTTACTGCTCGAACAGCCAGGTCTTGAGCTGCTTCCTGAAGGCGAGATGGTCCTGGGTTCGCCGAAGGTGAGTGGGGAGGGAGTTCCAGGTCTTGGCCGCCAGGTAGGAGAAGGATCTTCCTCCGGCGGTGGTTCTGCGGATGCGTGGTACGGTGGCGAGGGCGTGGCTGGTTGATCGTAGCTGGCGTGTGGGCGTGTAGAAGGACATGCGGTCGTTGAGGTACTTTGGGCCCAGGTCGTGGAGGGCCTTGTGTGCGTGGGTGAGGAGTCTGAACGTGATTCTCTTGCTGACGGGGAGCCAGTGCAGGTCTTTCAGGTGTACGGTGATGTGGCTGTGTCGGGGGATGTCCAGGATGAGTCGTGCGGAGGCGTTCTGGATGCGCTGGAGTCTCTTTTGAAGTTTGGCTGTGGTTCCGGCGTAGAGGGTGTTCCCATAGTCCAGTCGGCTGGTGACGAGTGCCTGGGTGACGGTCTTCCTGGTTTCAGTGGGGATCCATCTGAAGATCTTGCGGAGCATGCGCAGGGTGTTGAAGCATGAAGATGAGACGGCGTTGACTTGTTTGGTCATCGATAGGGAGGAGTCCAGGATGAAGCCCAGGTTGCGTGCGTGGTCACATATTGATTCAGAAAGCGTGCTTTTGTGATGTGGTTTAAATCCGGTCAGTAGATTTGGAGAAATTAAGGTTAAAAATGTTTAGATATATTGACAGTGGGGCTTGAATTCACAAATTTGAATGGTTTTTATTGGCTGAGGGGGCTATGTAGAGCAAGCGCTCCAATTGGCTGGTCAAAGCAGGTCATTTAAAACTTAACATTTTAAACAAATAAAAATACTGAAATCAACTAGAACTTGTACTCCATCGTGACTTGCTTAGGACCTCTCAGATTGCACCACTCATGACAAGTTCAATGGCATCATTAAATATGACATGGAGTATGGAGGGGCACAACATCTAGTTAGCTCAGTAAACTATAACTGGTGAATTCCAGTGTTTGAGTTTAAAATGCTATGTTTTAACTGACATTTTCACCCAACTATAAACCACTTTAACCTTTGTTTTTTTCTGTTTTTCGCAGTTTTTTAACGTTAAGATAACATTACCATACCCACTTATGTCACTTTAAACTTTTTTTCCCCAAAATATATTTGAGATGGGAAAATGCCTATCATCATGTGGCCTCGCTTGCTTAAATTTCTTTTTCCTATTATTTAATCATTTGTTTTATTAAGAGCCAGGACATTGTTCAAGGGTGAGAGTCCATTTAAAAGAAATCTCTCAATGCTTTGAAGGAAAAGTATAAGGGCGTGGGGGTTAAATACATCTTCTCTATGCCCAGTGGCCTGCTGGAATTAACCATCCCCCAACTACTAGTTCAAGGCTTGAGGGATGTATCTTTTTTTCCGCTACCACTGCTTTGTATAAAAGTGGAAGGTGGCTGATTCATTTGCTCGCTCTCTACTCTCCAGTTGGGCTCCGTCCAGCAATCAACAGAGAGACGATACACCACAAGGGGATGAATTGTCGTGGCCAGAACAGGGTGAGAAGTGATTAGTCTGGGCGCAGCTCCAGTGTGCAACACTTTGGACCAGTTGGGTTCAGCTGTGGTCCTCTTTTCTGGGTCGCCTCAGGTGTGTCAGAGTGGTGTGGATAACGTATTTATGGGGTGCCAACTGGGACGGCAACCAACAGCAACGGATGGCTGGTAGCCGCATACAGCCCTTCTCTGTGGCGGCATAGAGCTTCTTCAATTTCAGTTGCAGCTTCCGGCCACCCCACAAAAATGTTTTCAGGGTCTTCTCCAGAGCATCCAGAGTGGGAGCATGGTAAATACATAGTTCAACCGGGGACTCACATTCATCTTGAGCATTTGGGTGTTCCCCCATAGGGAGAAGATAAGCTGGGACCAGCAAGCCAAATTGACCTTTCTAAACGTGTGAAGGGGGTCCACATTGCATTCCACCCTAGTCACGGAGGCCCTGAGTGACTAAAATTCCAAGGTACCACATAGACAAGAAGGCCCATTGAAAAGGAAGCTTGGATGACAGTTGGAGGTGTGCGGGTTGTAAGGGGGAAGGCCTCGCTTTTGACCCAGTTTATCTTATACCTGGAAAGGGAAGTGAAATGTGTAATCAAAGTCATGAGGGCCCGCAGTGAGGTAGCAGGGTGGGTGAGGGTGACTAGAATGTCATCTGCGTATAGAGTGAGTGTTTTCCCCCCCTAGGGAGGTGAATGCCGTGAATGTCTAGAACTGGAACCCCTGGCGATTGCCATATGCTCATATGGCAATCGCCAGGGGTTCCAGTGGCTGTGGGGTGGTAATACAGCCTCCGAATCTGGCTCGAAAAAACGGGGCCCATCGCAGAGTTCTGCAGCTCTTGAAAAAGACAGATCCATTCCACCCGGTCGGAGGCCTTCTCGGCATCCAGAGATAATGATAGCTTTTCATCGTCATTATGCCGAACTCTCCAGAGGATGTACAACAGAAGACTAGGATGGGATGCCGATGTGCAACGAGCGACAAACCAGAACTGGTCCTTGTGTACTAAGGAGAGGATAACCCACCTGAGCCTGTTGCCCAACACTTCAGCTAGAACTTTTGTGTGGACGTTTAGTAAGGAGATCGGGGAGTAGCTGGAACAATTTAACGGATCCTTACCAGGTTTAAGAAAAAGAGTAATGGAGGCCCGTTGGCATCAGCAAGTGTGCTATGCAGGGGTGCAGCCTCAGAGTACACCTTGCAAAGCGGGGAAGCTAGTATGTCCTGGTCAGCCTCTAAAGCCAAGCTCTGGCCAGCTGAGACGTGGTGTGACATTGCGAACCAGAAAGGCCGCAAAGTTGTTAAGATTACACATGGTTTCCAAGGAGTATAAGGCCTCATAGGAAGTCCTGAAAGACTTCAAGATGTCAAGAGCGTGGGTGACATGTGAGGAGTCATGCTGCCGCAACGGCAGTGCCAAAAGAGGACCCACCTTTTCCCACGTTCGTAATGGCGTTGCTGAAGACGGAACAGATTAGTTTCTGTCTTAGAGGTAGACAGTGTGTTGTGCTTGGCCTCAAGCAAAGCCCACAACGTAGCCGGCGAGTGAGACAGAGTATTGGGTGGTGAGAGAGTTAAAGGTAGACTCAGGAGCTGCTGGCATGAGGCCTTGTGTTTCTGCCCCCCGACGACAGTGGCCTTCTCTGCCGCCCATAGGGTATCCGGTGAGTCTATCGACCATTCGTTAAGGTCTAAGAAGGTGCAGAGATAAGAGTAACCGCTTCCTGTCTGTGGGGGCCTTGTAATACGAGAGACTAAGGCACCAGTTGGATTGGGGTGGGCAAAGGTCACCCATATCGAGTCAGAGTTGGATCGCGTAATGATCCGAAAACCCAAGAGGCAACTATGGCTGCATCCGCCAAATAGCCGACCAGGGCAGCGTTCAGGATGAAACAATCAATTCTAGACTTGGTGCCATGCACTCCGGAGGTGTAGCCCCTCAAAGTGGGGTGGAGCAACATCCAGGGGTCAGTCAGGGAGAAGTCAGAGACCAGATCATGGAGAAGGCCCCGTCTGTGGTGGCATGGTGCAAGGGCTGATCGACAGCAGTATGGCCTTTGCAGTAAGGTTTGGTAGAGGGGGGCTCCCTCACCCCTGGCTAAACCTGGCACGCATGGTATTCCCGGGCCCCACCCAGTCCCGGCAGAGCTTTTGAATCTGCCCATCCGAGATATGGGTCTCCCGCAGGAGGGCTATGTCAGGCCTCAGGGAGCGAGTAAAACGAAAGATTTTCTGGCATTTCGTTTAGTGGGTGAGCCCATTCACATTCAACAAAATCACCAGCAAGGGATGGGGCAGGACGATGGACCCTCCCAGAGGCTGTCTAAGAAGAATGCCTGGGAAAGGGGGCCTAAGGTCTACAAAAAAAGGGGGGTTGAGGGGGCAAGAGGAAAAGGGAAACCTGTACAGGCTGAGAATAAACCGCTGACAAGGGGAAGGAGACTTACTGTGGTCGGGCCAGAGGGGGGCAGCCAGGGTGCTGTGGTGCAGCAAACAGGATCCCCGAAACCTACAGGGTGTGATGTAAACAGTGTGTGCGCAGCGTCTGAGTGTCTACTATGAGGGCAACAGTAAGCGAGATGGGCCAGGGAGGGGGCATGTGTAGGAGGCCATTAATGTACAAGAGTGTGTGGTGCGGTGTTTGGCAGACTGGCCTGCGCCAGCGGGAGCTCAGGAGCAAGAGGTTTCTTCTGCAGAAATAGAGGACTTCAGGGGAGATCGGGACTTGTCCTTCGAATGTGGCTCCCTACTGGGAAGGCGAGGCTTGGGGCCACCTGAACACTGCCTAGTGAATTCCTCCAGCCGCTGGCAGTCGGAGAGGGTCCCCAGCGGCCTACTGGTCCGGGCAGAGGCAGGGCATCGGCAGGATCCGTGGCGGAGCAGAGTTCACGGTCAGTGGACATTCCCACATGTAGATACCCTCCAGCTGACCCTGATCGTGATATTCCGTAGATATGTTGCCGTGGATTATCAGCATGACCACCGGGTCCAGGAGGCTATAGCGAATGCCAAGTTGGCAGAGATCAGGGAGAGTCCATGAGTATGAGTGTCTATAAGTGTCTATGAGTCTATATGCGGCTATGAGTGTCTGAGTCTATAAGAGTCTATGAGTCTATAAGAGTCTATGAGTCTATAAGAGTCTATGAGTCTATAAGAGTCTATGAGTCTATAAGAGTCTATAAGAGTCTATTGTCTATAAGAGTCTATGAGTCTATAAGAGTCTATGAGTCTATAAGAGTCTATGAGTCTATGAGTCTATAAGAGTCTATGAGTCTATAAGAGTATAAGAGTCTATGAGTCTATAAGAGTATAAGAGTCTATGAGTCTATTAGAGTATAAGAGTCTATGAGTCTATAAGAGTATATGAGTCTATGAGTCTATAAGAGTCTATAAGAGTCTAGGAGTCTATGAGTCTATAAGAGTCTATATGAGTCTATATGAGTCTATATGAGTCTATATGAGTCTATATGAGTCTATATGAGTCTATAAGAGTCTATAAGAGTCTATGAGTCTATGAGTCTATGAGTCTAAGAGTCTATAAGAGTCTATAAGAGTCTATAAGAGTCTATAAGAGTCTATAAGAGTCTATGAGTGTCCTGGGTTTCTGGGGAGATGTCGTTAGACAGAAAAATCTTAAGCCTGTTGTGTTGGAAGAGCCCATTCTTCTTTGCCGCTTCAATCACTTGACTGGCCTGCTGATGTCTCAGGAAGCATGTGATGATTTGTCTCGGATCTTCAGTCAGCGGCCGCCGGCACAGTTGTATCCTGTATACCCTCTGGAACTCCAAGGGGGGGTAGAGGGGGATGTGACAGCCAGCAGAAAGTGAGCCAGAAACTCCATGATGCCGTCCCCTTCCATCTTTTCTGGCACCACAGGTTTCCGAACATTGTCACTGCTGGACAGGTCCTCCAGCTGCACTATTTTCTTCTGAAGGTGCCAATGGTCTTGTTCCCAGTCGATAAAGATTGCTATCTTCTCCTCGATCTGGTCCAAACAGGGTTCAACCATGCGCAGCCTGGCATTCAAAAATGAAATGTAGTGCTGGATACTGTGCGTGTCCGCCGAGGTTTGGAAGGTGTTCTCTGCCACCTCCGGGAGCATTGTCTTAAGAGTTCCGAGCTCCCTCAGAATGAACTCCAGCGTGGAGGACGAGAAAGAGTCTGGGTCCTTCCCAAACTTAGTCAGTTTCCTAGTCACAGCCTCCATAAACAGGAGCTGCCTAATGGACTTCGATATGGCGGAGGGGAGGCCAAAGTGAGCAGGGAGGTGCAAGGTCCTGTACTCCGAGGTGTGGAGGCTAGAGGGGCACAGCCAGTGACCAGGACCAAGTACCCGATGGATCTCAAGTGCGGCAGAGCGCTACCCCCAAGCAAGCCCATCAAGTTGTTGCCCCTAAGCCTCGTCTCAGGGGACAGAAGGGAGCAGTAGTCCGGGGGAGTGGGTAGGTGAAAGCAGGACCCGGATCCTGACGTCACCCACAGTCCCCTCCGTACCTGTGGGCTGGCAGTGTCGCCGCATTAGCAGTACCACTGGGTGGCGTGGGAGCAAAGAAGCAGGCCCCCATGGGGGAAGAAGCAGCAATGAGCAATGTCTAAGGAGCACCCATCCAAATGAAGATGACCAGGTAGGCCGCAAATTGTCTGGCTACCGATGCAGAAAGTTGTAGAGGCCCCCACATGACGCTCACCCAGGCCTCAGCCCCATCATCAGTGGTGATGTGTTAGTTGGTCTAAGTTCTGCAGGAGGATGTGTCAGCGTCAACCTCGCCCCCGAGGTAGAGAGGCAGCTGTCCAAAGTCTAACAGGCCCGATTGGGGTCACGGTGATGCAGGGCAGCTGCTGAGGTGTGTTTTTCCCCAAACAGGGCAGCAGTGGTGATGCATTTCTCTCCTCACTGGGCGCTGCAGTCCACGCCATGCGGAAAGAACATTCCTTTGAGGCCTGGCCTCCCGCGGACCACTGCATCACTCACGCAGCTGGCCACAGAGAGGCACTATGGAGCGGCACGGCTGCTGAGTAGGATTTGCCCCAATCAGGGCTGTGAGGGATGCTCGGCATTGAGCAAAGGTGGGCTCCGCAGTCTGTGCCTAGGCGCAGCCTCTCGCGGTCCTCCACAAATCACAGGCCGCCAGCTGGGTGTGGATGCCAGTGAGACCGACTGCAGGTGTGCCACAACCAGTGCTATTGTGGCAGCCCTGCACGGCCCGGAGAGGAACAGCCAAGTGCCCCACTGTCCTCCGAAAGTGATTAGGAGGCTGCTCCTGAAGGTGATGGGGCCACAAAGCAAGGTCGGCAGGTCTCATGCTTTAGTTATGTATTTATTAAAAGTGATAGTTTTTAAACAGGATTTGAGAACAATTCCTGCCACCGCCCTCGTGAAAATGCTGTTAAGAAACTAAGCGGCAAGTCAGGAGTCATGTGTATCCTATATGTGGCTAGATTTGTATTATATATGGAAAAAAAGTTTAGTCTATTAAATCAAACAAAAGAGTTTTTTGTATAGCAGACAAGCCGAACTCGCACATTTGAAGGTGCTTTCATATGTGATAAAGAAGAAAATGGCGGTTCAAAGAATTCAATTATTTGTCCACGATCACATCATTTGAAACCAGTTTATGGGTCAAGAGCATTACAAATAGGTCAAGTAGAATATTTAAGTCACTAGACCTGCAGGTCTAGTAACATTTTTATGATTTTTCGAGGCCTGCACTAGATGGTTATACCATGCAGAGAGTTCAGGGGTTCCCCAAAAGTGTAAGGGGCAAAATGTAAAACCCAAAGTGCTCTACTAGTGGTAGAGTGGGCAAGCAGCATTAGGCCTAACAGAGGTGTAAGACATTTATTGCACAACAATGACCAATAATGGACACACAACTCAAATAGGAGAGCCACACTAATTTTAGAAAAATATACTTTGTATTTTATTTTAAGACCAATATCTTCGCAATAAGGCAAGTAAGTTTTTAAATAAAAATACTTTTCACTTTTAAAAATCGAGACTTACAATATTTTCTGAACAGTTCAATGTTATCCTGTGGGGAAAACAATATCGCGGTTAAACAGGTAAGTATCACACTTCCAATTCCAGTCTTCAAGACCAAAGGTCAGCAAGGGGCAAGGGTCAGGTGAGTACCAAAACTGTACCACCAGCTGCACAGGGACTGCCGGGTGCAGAAGTCAAAATCAGAGTTCGGCCCAATGCGTTTCAATGGAGACTGGGGTGTGCATGAAGTCAAACTGCTTGCAGGTAGGTAAATCGGTTGCAGGGGTCAAGCTTTGGGGTTTAGGTTAAGCACGGGGGCCCCACAAAGCTGCACCAAACCAGTGGCACGGGGCAGCAGGGTGCAATTTCAGCTTCTGGTGCCCAACGCTTTGCAATGGAGATTCTTCTTTTGGCAAACAGGCTGCAGGCGTTGCACCGGAGGTTGCAGGAGGGAGACCAATGCAAGCAGAGCTAAGTAGAGATGTCAGGGGTCATAGGGGCACCGTTGGTTCATCTCACCAAGGCCCAGGGGCTTCGGGTGCAGGAGTGCCTTTAGACAACAGAGTCTTCTTACCAGAGCCGGTCGCGGTTTGGCGAAGATTCTGGATTCAACATGCAGGCGCCACCGTGGAGATCAGGAGAGGTCAGCCAACGCTGGGCTCGGGGTCAGGATTGCTAGGAAGACTTCACTGCACAGGTGAGCCACTCGGACTCAGGCCATGGGTGTCGGGTGCAGAGTGGACAGGAGACGCAGATCCGCCTGGATCCGGGGTTCTTGAAGTGATTTCTTCTGGACAGGGCCGCTGTCCCAGGAGATTAGAGTCTCTTTCGAAGGCAGCCGTCCTCCCAGGGTTTTCCGAGGTCTCTGGCTGCAAGACAGTTTGCAGGTTAGTTGAAGCTGGAGACAGTCCAGTAGGGCTGGGGCCAAGGCAGTCGTCATCTTCTGTATTCTCTGCAGGGATGTTTTCTTTCTTCTTAGGTCGTTGCTGATCTAGTTTCCAGGTCTGGGGGAGCCACCTAAATACTAAACTTAGGGGTGTTTAGGGGAGTAGCAGGTGGGGCCAATGGGCACCAAACCTGGGATGACTACACCCTCCATTATGCCACCCTCCTGTGGGAAGGGGCATAGCCCTGATTGGAGGGGTCCCCCTTCTTCAAGATGGCGGAGACTGAAAGATGTGCTTCACCTCATCTCCCCCACCTTAGGGGTGGAGTTGGCAGATGTGGGCACACCTCCTATTCTTCCAGGTTTCCCGCCGGTTCTCCCGCCCAAAGTGAGGGTGTAAACCAGGGGCTGCCAGATGCTGCTAGCAGCAGAGGGTGGGGGTCACATTACAAAGGCGGCAGGCCTTTGAGGCTTCCCCTTAAAGCACGGGCACATCCTGGGGGCAGAATGTGACACCTCTGGGACCAGAAACACTGCACATCCTGGGCAGAGAGCAGGGGCTCTCCACTCAGGGGTCCAGAAACATGTCTGGTGGAGGCTGGCTGCCTACAGCCGGTCAGAGCCCACACCAGGGTTGGTAGGTTTTCAGGGGGCGCCTCTGAGGTGCCCTCTGGATACATGGTACAATTAATCTCACACTGGCATCAGTTTGAGAGGAGTAGTTTGGTACCAAACACCCCTGGGTTCAGTGAAGCCATCATGGTGCTGTGGAACTCGAGTTGTCCAGTTTCCAGCCCATGTATGGCTTCACTGGCAAGTACAACATTAAGGAATGGACCCTGATATTTTAAGGGGCCTATCTGCTCATGCAGATATGCCCTCACCTGTGGTATAGTGCATCCTGCCTTAAGGCTGTAAGGCCAGCTAGAGGGGTGACTTACCTATTCCTTCAGACAGTGCTGGCTAGCATGCAAAAAAAATAAAAAAATAAAAAGATTAATTTAGGCCCAGATCTCTGTACTGGGGTGAATGTTTGACATTGTGCAGCAATCTGTCCATCAATTGTTCTTTTTGTATTTGTCACCCCGGGTGGGATGGGTATGCCCAGACGTGGGTTCCATGCTCTCCATGCCACTGGAGTCAAGCTAACCTGGCTGATGAGGGGAGATGCCCCGTAACCGGTCCCAGGATGCTTGTTTCCAGTCCAGGGAGGACCTGGCCTGGCAGTTCGGGCTGGACTGTTCCCATGGGGCACAGGGTGAAGACTGATTTGCATATGCCTGGGTCTGAACTGGAAAGGCATGGGGAGCAAAAAAACGACGGACTTAGGCCCAGAACTCTGCACTGGGGTGAATATTAGACATTGCACAGCATTCTGTCCATCAATTGTTCTTTTTGCATTTAACATGGCACCCGGGCAGAGTGCTATGTAAACTTTGTCGTTTTCTACCTCACAGTGTCATGCAAGCTACAGTGGCATGGTTCCAAAGAGGGGGGGGGGTTTGCAAGGGGACCCTCTTCAGCTCCCAGGCCCTAGGTACCCAGGGTACCACTGCCTAGAGACTTACAGGGGGCAGATGTACCTATTGTGGACATGTTTTAGGGCAGAAACACTGGCACGGGGACCTGGTTGTGCAGCTACCTATCCACCACTCAAATTACTTTCATATTTCACTATACTAATTCAACACTAATCCTTTATGGGTTCCGGAGTAGCGTGCTACTCGCCGAAAAAGCGCTTTGAGGCCTCGTCAGGGGTAGAAAGCGCTATATAAATGCAATTACAATACAATACTGAGTTTTTCACATAATTAGGCATGGGGGGGCCTTTTCTACGAAGGTTACTCAAAATGTCTTCTATTACTTACCCCATCTCTTTTCTTTTCCAATTCCGCAATTTCTTTGCCGAGTTCTTTCACCTTTCTCTCATTTTCCACCATAGACTCCTGCAGCTTCACAATGTTATCCTGCATCTCCTTTAGCTCCTCAGCAGAGCGCACCTTAGTCTCTTCAGCACAAACAAACTGATAAGCAACATAGAGACGACTCAAATGCTCAATCTCTCGCATGATCTTCTGATACTCCAAATAGGAAGAACGTTCCTACGTGAAAAAAAGGGGAAAAGTCAGACCAAAGCAAAAAGGCAGTACAAGCAATGTTATTACCAGAGTTTGCAAATACATCCAACCTTTCAGCAGTGGAAGGCAGCTCATATGCTCGATGTTGCCTGACAGAAGAGGGATTTGAATAAACATAGGACACATCATTGAAGATGTTCATCTTCCAACTGACCCTGCTGTCCCATGTCATGCAACGTCTTGAGTAAGCCCTGGTATTTTATTTCAATAGCATTCTGGGATATGTAGTTCCATTTTTCAAATCTGTGTGTGGACTGCTAAGCCCCCAGACACAAAGTACTGCTGGATAAAAAGGAACAATTAGCTGAACGAGTAATAAAACATTGCGCACTTAGCCACTAATAAAGTGCATTTACCTAATAAATATGGCTCCCTGATCTTTTTCAGTGACGTGTTAACAATATAAATCATTCAAACATTCAGCATAAGTCACACCCATAAATCACCCTAATGGAAAGGTTTCAAGTGATCCATTCCTGGAAGTAGATTTTTCAATTTTACCCAAGGAAAGGTAGGTGGTAATTGGCAAGAATGTCTGGATCGATAGTAGGCTTCTTCATGAAGGGAAGATATGCTTTCTATTGAGGTCATCAGGCCGGGTTCTTTAAGTCAGAGAAGCCAACGACCTTAGGTGAGGGGCAGGGATTGAAGGGAACACCATGAGGTGATAGCACAATGTATGATGCTAGGAATCATCTTCCAAGAAGTGAGCCTTGAGTGTCTTGATACCAGTGAGTTCAGCGGGCGAGAAGGCCTACATGAGGGCGAAACGATGGGGGAATTAGAGAGACTGGTGGAATCAGATTTCTTTTTAATACACTCAATGAAGAAGATTGCACTTATCAACAGATTGTTGGACTGGAGGGTCTGGGAGTGAACTGATACAGTGTTTGATAGTGGTCAAGAGTAATTTGCTTTTGTTAGTTGCTGAGTTGAAGGTAGTTATGTAGCTATGGAGTTCCAGAGATGAACTGGCAGAGTGGAGTTGAGTTTGGTGAGGTCAAGAAAGGCATTGGTCTGGCTATATTTCTGTCTTCTGCATAAGGGGCATAAGGTTCTTCTTTAAGAGTCTGTTCTTGTACTATGGTGCTGAGTATAGAGCTTTTTAAGGTGCAGTTCCATCCGTTTTTTCAGAGTATTAGTGTACATGTTGATAAGTGCACCGATTTCTTCAGCGGCATCCGTGAAGAAGTGTTTGAACAGAATATAGATGTATTGGGTTTTTTGTGTTCCCTGAACGCGCAGGTGTGATTAAGGAGTAGGAAAAGTGGTTTGCCCATTCCTGGGGCACTGAGTTTTGCAGAGAATTGATGGTGAGAGTCTGTCCATGATAAAATTGAGGGTGTTGCCTTTTGAACTGGTGGGTTCAGATATGAACTGATTGCTATCCAGATTATTGAGAATCGTGTGGAGGGAGCACTTCATTGTCTCAGTGCTTTACTCACCACCAAGGTTGAAGTCTCCATGGAATGTGGAGTGGGTGTGCTGAATGGAGGAGATGGTCATAAGGTCTAAGATTTTATTTTTGGTTACGTTCTTATTAGGCTCGAGGGTCTGTAGACTATTGAAAGAGGCCACCTGAGAAGCTAAAATTGGGAAGTGACAGGATAGTGTCTCAAATTATTTGCTGGGTCCCGAGGAATGCATTTCCAGATAAAATTGTGTTAGATTGCACATTCTCATCCCTCATATGTCATCTATGTGCTGGCCGTTTCTCATGCATGGACGTGGGTTTATGTCAACCTTTCGTGATTAAAAGTGTACGTGGAAAAGGCTTGCAGGCCTGGTGGAGGAACTCGGGAGGGACTGGAGGACTACTGGGTGTGAACTGTGAGTGCACTGTTTACTGTGTTTGTTTTGATGTGCGAAAAACCAATTCAGAAAATGTTTTTAAAAACCTAGGTTGTGTTTGATGTTTCCTGTCGAAGCATGTAGGATTGCAGTGTGTGTTGATAAAATTAGTTCTAAGGTTTGTACTGTTTGTACATACATATATATATTCACTGAAAAAACTATAGGTTTTAGGGAAAGTTATAGTTAATTGGACATTGCACTCGTACAAAACCTGTGAAATTCCCCCGTTATAGTTAGTTCAGCTAACTATAACTCGCGCCCCCGCAATGCACTGCTGATGACGTCACATATTACATCACTCATGACATGGTCAGTGACATCACTGATGACATCTCAAATGACATCACTGATGACATCATCCAGTGACTGTGTTTCTGTAAAGTTTAAATATGTTTAATATATATAGGGAAAGGCGTATTGAAGAATGAGTGGGTGTATAAGTGTCTGAATGGATGATTTAGTAGGTGCGTGACTGAGTCTATAAGTGAGTGATTAAACGTATCTTACTGAATGCATGGGTAAGTGACTAAACTGTGTGAATCTCTGTATCCGTCTGTCTGTTGGTGTGTAAGTGACTGTATGGGTTTGTGAATAACTACATAAGTGTCTATATGAGTTATTGATTGGTTGTCTGAGTATCTGTATGGGTGCCTGAGTGTTTGTGTGGGTGGGATGTGTATGACTGTGCATAGATGTGTGAGTGGGTGATTCACTGGGTGCATGGTTTCAAGAGTGCATCTGTGATGGACTGTATGGGTGGGTGAGTGTGTGTATGGGTGTGTTAGTGAGTGAATGTATATCTTAGTGGTATATGTGTAAGTAACTACATATGTGAAAGGTAGTATATGTGAGTGTTGGAGTATATAAATGACTATATGTGAGAGTGAGTGATTGTGAGAGTGGCTGTATGGATGAGTGTGTGCTTGTATCAGTGATTGTATAAGAGCGTAAGAATGTGCTAGTATTTGTATGAGTAAGTGAGCTGGTGTGTGCATAACTGTATAGATGAGTAAATGGCAGTGTGATTAATTATTTGCATGACTGACTAGGTGTGTGAGTACCTCTATGGATGAGTGGCGGTGTTTGAGTGTCTATATAGGAGTATGAGTGCATATGATAGTCCTGTACTGAGTGACCGTAAGTATGAGTGACTGTACGGGTGAGTGACTGGATGTGTGTGTAGACCTAAGAATCAGTGAGTGGGTATGTAGTTATTGGTGCTGGAGTGTGTATGGTTTTGAGAATGGCAGTCTGTAATTTAGAGTGGGTGTATCAAAAGTTATATTAGGGTGTGAGAAGATGCATGAAATTATCACGTGGATGATGTCATCAGTGATGTCATCAGTGATGTCATTTGAGATGTCATCAGTGATGTCATCAGTGATGTCACTGACCATGTCATGAGTGATGTAATATGTGAGCGTCATCAGCAGTGCATTGCGAGGCGCGAGTTATAGTTAGCTGAACTAACTATAACGGGGAATTTCTATGTGCAATGTCCAACTAACTACAACTTTCCCTAAAACCTGTGGTTTTTTCAGTGAATTTCAAAGGTTTTTTAAATGCTAATTTCTAACTATAACGTGCCTGAAACCTATGGTTTTTTTAAGTGAATATATATATATATATATATCACCATTCACCTTTCCAAAAGGATGACGACGCCGTGTATAGATGCTCGAATATATTTATTCGTCGGCCACCATTGAACGCGCTTTGACTGCGCAGCAGCCTTGTTCACCAATGCCGAGGCAAAGTTTTCAACCAACCTTTAAACATTTTTTAGCATGTGTCACGTGAACACTACTGTGTAATTACTACTGAAGACAGACTCGTAGTTTTCAATGCATTACCCTTAGTTCATTTTACAAATCAAAGTGATTATCAATTTCATTTATGTACTGAAAATTATAAAAAAAATGATACAATGCTTGCTTTAACTGAATACGATTGCTGCTAATTTGCAGTTTCTTAATCTTCAATTTGATTAAGTATAATTTTAACAGCAAATATAACGTTATACATCCATTAATTGTTTAAGCACTGTTTTTTTAAAACACTGTTTTTTGCATCAAAACCATGTCAATCATATTCAGTATTAAACCGATTATTTTACCGACATTGGATTTACTGCATAGTATTTTCTCACAATTTAGCCCAAGTGGGCAAATTTAATAGTCAGTACATATGGTATTTTAAAGCAAAGTCCGTCTTGAAAGTGCAAAGTGCAAATGTGAATATTAAAACAAAAATCCAAAAGGAAACAAATAAAAAATTAACTTATATAAAATATATACATAGCTAGTGCGGTTCGAGGAAGTTGATTTTACAGCAATTATTTCTTTTCACAAATGAGTATGGAAATCTTCTTCCATATTCAATCCTCCTGGGATTTTACTGTCCATTTTTTTGTTTTAATATTCACATCTGCACTTTGCACTTTTAAGACGGACATTGCTTTAAAATACCATATGTACTGACTATTACATTTGCCCACTTGGGCTAAATTGTGAGAAAATACTATGCAGTAAATCCAATGTCGGTAAAATAATCGGTTTAATACTGAATATGATTGACATGGTTTTGATGCAAAACAGTGTTTTAAAAACAGTGCTTAAACAATTAATGGATGTATAACGTTATATTTGCTGTTAAAATTATACTTAATCAAGTTGAAGATTAAGAAACTGCAAATTAGCAGCAATCGTATTCAGTTAAAGCAAGCATTGTATCATTTTTTAAATAATTTTCAGTACATAAATGAAATTGATAATCACTTTGATTTGTAAAACGAACTAAGGGTAATGCATTGAAAACTACGAGTCTGTCTTCAGTAGTAATTACACAGTAGTTTTCACGTGACACATGCTAAAAAAAGTTTAAACGTTGGTTGAAAACGTTGTCTTGCCATTGGTGAACAAGGCTGCTGCGCAATCGAAACGCGTTCAATGGTGGCCGACGAATAAATATATTAGAGCATCTATACACGGCGTCGTCATCCTTTTGGAAAGGTGAATGGTGAAAAATAACGAACCTTTCTTGTGTGGTCCAGTGCGACGACGCGCCCTTTGTTCAGGACCAGCGGCGGTGCTACATGAGAAAGCACGGAGGAATAATATATATATATATATATATATATATAGACATATATATAGATATATATATGTATATATATTTCCTACTGGCAGTCACCAGTAGGTAGTTATAGTTAGGACCTTGTTTCTATTCAAAAAGTGTTTTTTCTTTTGCCAATATCTTTGGCACCGTTTGACGAATCTTCGCGAAATGTTCAAAACTAATGACCAGCTCAGGACAGCTCCTGTCTTGAAAGTTTCAGGGTGATTCATCAAGCGGGGGCCGAGAATAAAGGGGGGGTCCCAAAACATGTTTTCCCCATGTTAATTTCCATAGGAATTTCGGAACAGGCTACAGCCCGAACTGCTGAACGAAATTACACCAAATTTGGCATAAAGCTAGCTCTTGGTTCAGAAAGCACTCTTTTTTTTAAAATGGTGTAAATCCGTTTAGTAGTTCCTGAGAAATTTAAAAAATAAAAATATCAATATCTGAGCACCGAGGAGGATTCGCGAATCCTCCCGAGCACGAGCTTAATTCTGATTGGCTGCCAGCACCGAAAACAAGCCAGAATGTGTTGGCAGCCATCTTGTGACTCGGTAACCGAGTCACAAGAAAACAGTAGAAAAAACATTAAAAACCAAGAAAAGGGGGCTGGGTAGAAACACCCTGACCACCTAGGCCTGCTCAGGGGGTCCGGCAAGGACCCCAGGGCCAAAAAAAGCATTTTTTTTATAATTTTGGCCGAATTCGCGCTGGGTGCGCGAATCCGGCCTAAATTATTAAAAAAAATGAAGCGCGGTCTCCCGTTCTTCGTTTGTTTCAAGCCCCCGGGTGGGCCAGGTCCTGGGGGCAATTCTTAATTATGGTGTGGGGGCCCCCACAGCCCCGGGGACTGCCACCTCCCCGGGGCTTTGTTTATCATATGCGGGGGGCACGCGGCCCCCCGCAGCCCCAGGGACCGCCACCTCCCTGGGGCTTTTTGATAAAAAATACTTGGGAGGCCCCCCATGCTGCCCCGGGGACCACCACCTCCCCGAGACATTCCTAATTATGTGTGGGGGGCCTCGTGGGCCCCCCAAGCCCCGGGGACCGCCACCTCCCCGCGGCTTAAATGAATATATACATAAGTGATAAGTGTGGGGGGGCTCCTGCCCCTCCCCACACTGCCCTGGGGACCACCACCTCCCCGGGGCAATTTTAAATAAAGGGCGGGGGTCGGTTGTGGACCCCCGGCCCTGGGTACCACCACCTCCCCGGGGCTTTACAAATCGGTCGGTTGTGGCCCCCCTCCTGGAGCCCTAGATGGCCCTGGGGACTGCCACCCCCCAGGGCCGGCTCCTGCAATGTCCCGGTGTGCCCACCCTCGGGACATTGCCGTTTGCTATGGCAGGACGGGAGCACGGCTCCCGCCCTTCGATAGCAAACACTGCTTTGCTTCAACAAAGCAAAGCAGAATTGCTTTTGGGCAAGGGGAGCTGCATGTTAGCAGCTCCCCTTGCCCAAAAGCAATGCCAGCTCCCGTGGGAGGAGGGGAGCCGGCTGGGACTGCGGGGGCATTGGGGCTCCCCCCATGGTCCCCAACGTGAGGGCAGGCCCCGGGAGATGGAGTCCCCGGGGCCAGAAGTGGCCTGGGAGGGGGGCCACGCGGCCCCCCTCCCTTTAGTGAAAAAAAAAGAATGGCCGGGCCCCGGGGGATGGGGTCCTCGGGGCCGAAATCGGCCTGGGGAGGGGGGCAGCACGGCCCCCTCCCTATATTCAAATAATAAAAAAATGCCCATGCCCTGGGGGATGGGGTCCCCAGGGCCAATAGTGGCCCAGGGAAAGGGGGCCACGCGGCCCCCCTCCCATTTAATTTATTAATTTATTTATTTTAAAATGAGGCCAGGCCCCCGGGGATGGGGTCCATGGGGCCAAAATCAGCCAAAGGAGGGGGGCCGCGCAGCCCCCTTCCCGTTTTTTTTTTTTTTTTTTTAAATGGGGCGGGCCCTCGGGATGGGGTCTCCAGGGCCCCAAAATATTAAAAGAAGGGGGGCACACAGCCCCCCTTTCTAACAAAACAAAAAAAAAGCTAGCATCTTGCCGGAGCCCCCACCTCCTCCCTGCACCACTCTGCAAACGCGCCTCCTGGCGCATTCTAAGTTGGGGGGTTTAAGTCCCCTTGAATCCTGAGGGTCCCTGGGGGCCAACTAGGCCACCAGATACCTCCAGTAATCCCCACACAGTGGGATTGCTGAGAGGTGGTCTGAGGCCACGCCCCATTTTACACCACTCTGCAAACGCGCCTCTTGGCGCACTGCTGGTGGGGCGATGAGGTCCTCTTGTGTCCTGAGGGCCTCAGGACTAAAGTGGACTTCATCCCCCGAGCAGCAGTGCGCCAGGAGGCGTGTTTGCAGAGTGGTGTAAAAAGGGGCGTGGCCTCGGACCACCTCTCAGCAATCCCACTGTGTGGAGATTACTGGAGGTACCTGGTGGCCTAGATGGCCCCCAGGGACCCTCAGGATTCAAGGGGACTTAATCCCCCAACCCAGAACGCACCAGGAGGTGCGTTTGCAGAGTGGTGGAGAAAGGGGCGTGGTCTGCTACCACCTCTCAGCAATCCCACTGTGAGGGGCTTACTGGAGGTAACAGGTAGGCTAGTTGGCCCCTAAGCACTCCCAGCAGTGAAGGGGACTTTAATCCCCATCCAAGAGCATGCCAGTGAGCGCGTGTGCAGAGTGGTGGGGAAAGGGGGGCATGGCCTGCTATGAGAACTTAGCAATGCTGCTGTGTGGGACTTACTGGAGGTAATAGGAGGGGTAGTTGGCCCCCAAGGTTGGTCCTTGGGGGCCAACTACCCCTCCTGTTACCTTCACTAAGTCCAACATAGTGGGATTGCTAAGAGGTCTTCGGAGGCCACACCCCCCTTTCTCCACCACTCTGTAAACGTGCCTCCTGGTACAGTACTGGTTGGGGGATGAAGTCCACTTTAATCCTGAGGGACTTTGGGGGCCAAGAAGCCCTCCTGGTACCTCCTGTAAGTCCTACACAGCGGAATTCCTGAGCGCTGGTTGGAGGCCCAGCCCCCTTTCTCCACCACTCTGCAAACGTGACTTCCAGTTAAAGAAGTATTTGTAATTTAATAGGTCTCGCATTTGCAAGAGTTAGAGCTATTGTTGTTGTAAATGTAAAAGTTTTTTACTAATGTTTTTTGGAGTGGAGTGGATGTACGTTGTGTGTAGTGGAATTAGGTGGTATGTTGTGCAGTGAAATTATGTAGATAGAAAGTATGTGTTACTTAGTGTATAGGAATTATGTAGAGTGTGATTATGTTTTATGGAGAGTAATTATGTGGTATGGTAGTCTGTGTTGTGGAGTGGTAACCTCAGGTTTAGTCTTCCTCATTTCCATAGTAGCTAAACTATGAACTCAATGAGAAAAAAAAAAGAAGGAATCACTGAGGAGCACTTTTGGACCTAGTCGGAGGTATGAGCAGGGCCACTGGAATTATGCGACTGTTTGGCTGCCCCAACTTTCGCACAATTATACATTTTCCGCATTAGCCACATAATCCGTCATGTGCTGCCTAATCTGCAGATTTGAACAAAAAAATCCTTGTTTCTAGCTCAAAAGCTCAAACGTTACCAAAAATGCAGCGACAAGTGTTACAGCGTGGTGGAAGGTCCTTTGTAAACCTAGAATGGTCACCTGTTACTCATTGATAAATGTAATTGTTAAATTGGTACTAATGGTATGCAAGCCACTCTTGCTTCTTTCTGTGCCTCTCTTGCCTCTTTCTGCATTTCTGTTGCTTCTTTCTGCACCTCTTTTGCCTCTTTCTGCACCTCACTTGCTTCTTTGTGCACCCCTCTTGCCTCTTTCTGCACCTCTCTTGCCTCTTTCTGCACCCCTCTTCCCTCTTTCTGTACCCCTCCTGCCTCTTTCTGCACCTCTGTTCCTTCTTTCTGCACTTCTTTTCTTTCTTTCTGCACCTCTCTTGCTTCTTTCTGTACCCCTCTTGCCTCTTTCTCCACCCCTCTTCCCTCTTTCTGCATCTCTGTTGCTTCTTTCTGCACTTATCTTGCATCTTTCTGTACTGCTCTTGCTTCTTTCTGCACCCCTTGTGCCTCTTTCTGCACCCCTCTTCTCTTTATGCACTCCTCTTGCCTCTTTATGCACTTCTGTTGCTTCTTTCTGCACCTCTCTTGTCTCTTTCTCAACCCCTCTTCCCTCTTTCTGCACCTCTCTTGCTTCTTTGTGCACCCCTCGTGCCTCTTTCTGCACCCCTCTTCCCTATTTTTGCACCCCTCTCGCCTCTTTCTGCACCTCTGTTGCATCTTCCTGCACTACTCTTGCTTCTTTCTGTACCTCTCTTGCTTCTTTCTGCACCACTCGTGCTACTTTCTGCACCCCTCTTCTGTCTTTCTGCACCCCTCTTGCCTCTTTCTGCATCCCATTTCCTTCTTTCTGCTTTTCTTTTGTTTCTTTCTGCACCTCTCTTGCTTCTTTCTGCACCCTTCTCACCACTTTTTCCACCCCTGTTCCCCCTTTTTGCATCTCTGTTGCTTCTTTCTGCACTTCTCTTGCCTCTTTTTCCACCCCCATCCCTCTTTCTGCACCTCTCTTGCCTCTTTCTGCACCCCTCTTCCCTCTTTCTGTACCCCTCCTGCCTCTTTCTGCACCTCTGTTCCTTCTTTCTGCACCTCTCTTGCTTCTTTCTGCACCTCTCTTGCTTCTTTCTGTACCCCTCTTGCCTCTTTTTGCTGCTCTGTTGCTTCTTTCAGCACCTCTCTTGTCTCTTTCTCAACCCCTCTTCCCTCTTTCTGCACCTCTGTTGCTACTTTCTGCACCTCTCTTGCTTGTTTGTGCACCCCTCGTGCCTCTTTCTGCACCTCTCTTCCCTCTTTTTGCACCCCTCTCGCCTCTTTCTGCACCTCTGTTGCATCTTCCTGCACTACTCTTGCTTCTTTCTGTACCTCTCTTGCTTCTTTCTGCACCACTCGTGCTACTTTCTGCACTCCTCTTCTGTCTTTCTGTACCCCTCTTGCCTCTTTCTGCACCCCATTTCCTTATTTCTGCTTTTCTTTTGTTTCTTTCTACACCTCTCTTGCTTCTTTCTGCACCCTTCTCACCACTTTTTCCACCCCTGTTCCCCCTTTTTGCATCTCTGTTGCTTCTTTCTGCACTTCTCTTGCCTCATTTTCCACCCCATCCCTCTTTCTGCACCTCTGTGGCTTCTTTCTGCACTTCTCTTGCTTCTTTCTGCACCTCTGTGCCTTCTTTCTGCACCTCTGTGCCTTCTTTCTGCAACCCTTGAGCCTCTTTCTGCACCCTTCTCCCCTCTTTCTGCTCTCCTCTTGCCTCTTTCTTCACCTCTGTTCCGTCTTGCTGCACTTCTTTTGTTTCTTTCTGCAACTTTCTTACATATTTCTGCACCCCTCTTGCCTCTTTCTCCATCCCTCTTGCCTCTTTCTGCATCTCTGTTGCTTCTTTCTGCACCTCTCTTGCCCCTTTCTTCACCCCTCTTTCTGCACCTCTGTTGCTTCTTTCTGCACTTCTCTTGCTTCTTTCTGCACACTTTGTGCCTCTTTCTGCATCCCTTTTCCCTCTTTCTGCACCTTTCTTGCGTCTCTCTGCACCTCTATTCCTTCTTTCTGTACTTCTTTTGTTTCTTTCTACAGCTCTCTTGCTTCTTTCTACACCCCCTTGCCTCTTTCTCCACCCTTTTCCCTCTTTCTGCACCCCTGTTGCCTCTTACAGCACCCCTGTTGCCTCTTTCTGCACCTCTGTTCCTTTTTTCTACACTTCTTTTGTTTCTTTCTGTACATCTCTTGCTTCTTTCTGTACCCCTCGTGCCTCTTTCTGCACCCCTTCACTCTTCTTTTTGCACCTCTGTTCCTTCTTTCTACACTTCTCTTGTCATTTTCTGCACCTCTCTTGCCTCTTTCTGTACATCTCTTGCCTCAGTCTGCCCACCTGTTCCCTCTTTTTGTACCCCTTTTGCCTGTTTCTGCAACTCTCTTGCCTCTTTCTGCAGTTCTCTTGCCTGCTTCAGCACCTCACTTGCCTCTTTTTGCACCTCTGTTGGTTCTTTTGCACTGCTCTTGCTTCTTTCAGCACCTCTCTTGCAAATTTCTGCACCCCTCTTGCCTCTTTCTGTATCCCTCTTACCTTTTCTGCACCTCTCTTGGTAGTTTCTGTACTGTTCGTGTTTCTTTCTGCACCTGTCTTGCAAATTTCTGCACCACTCTTGCCTCTTTCTGCACCCCTCTTCCCTCTTTCTGCACCTCTCTTGCCTCTGTCTGCACCCTTCTTGCCTCTTTCTGCACCTCTGTTCCTTCTTTCTGCACTTCTCTTGCTTCTTTCTGCACCCATCTTGCCTCTTTATGCACTTCTGTTGCATCTTTCTGCACTACTCTTGCTTCTTTCTGTACCTCTCTTGGTTCTTTCTGCACCACTCGTGCTTCTTTCTGCACCCGCTTCTGTCTTTCTGCACCCCTCTTCCCTCCTTCTTTCTGCTTTTCTTTTGTTTCTTTCTGCACCTCTCTTGATTCTTTCTGCCCCCTTCTCGCCACTTTCTCCACCGCTGTTCCCCCTTTTTGCCTATCTGTTGCTTCTTTCTGCAATTCTCTTGCCTCATTTTCCACCCCTCATCCCTCTTTCTGCACTTCTCTTGCTTCTTTCTGCACCTCTGTGCCTTCTTTATGCAACCCTTGTGCCTCTTTCTGCACCTTTCTTCCCTCTTTCTGCTCCCCTCTTGCCTCTTTCTGCACCTCTGTTCCTTCTTGCTGCACTTCTTTTGTTTCTTTCTGTAACTTTATTCCTTCTTTCTGCACCCCTCTTGCCTCTTTCTCCTTCCCTCTTCCCTCTTTCTGCACCTCTGTTGCTTCTTTCTGCACCTCTCTTGCCCCTTTCTTCACCCCTCTTCCCTCTTTCTGCACCTCTGTTGCTTCTTTCTGCACTTCTCTTGCTTCTTTCTGCACCCCTCGTGCCTTTTTCTGCACCCCTTTTCCCTCTTTCTGCACCCTTCTTGCCTCTCTCTGCACCTCTGTTCCTTCTTTCTGCACTTCTTTTGTTTCTTTCTACAGCTCACTTGCTTCTTTCCATACCCCTTGCTTCTTTCTCCACCCCTCTTCCCTCTTTCTCCACCCCTATTGCCTCTTTCTCCACCCCTGTTGCCTCTTTCTGCACCTCTGTTCCTTTTTTCTGCACTTCTTTTGTTTCTTTCTGCCCCCCTCGTGCCTCTTTCTGCACCCCTCTTCCCTTTTTTTGCACCTCTGTTCCTTCTTTCTGCACTTCTTTTGTTTCTTTCTGCACCCTTCTTCCCTTTTTTGCATCCCTCTTGCCTCTTTCTGCAGTTCTCTTGTCATTTTCTGCACCTCTCTTGCCTCTTTCTGCACCTCTCTTGCCTCAGTCTGCCCACCTGTTCCCTCTTTTTGCACCCCTTTTGCCTGTTTCTGCAACTCTCTTGCCTCGTTCTGCAGTTATCGTGCTTCCTTCTGCACCTCACTTGCCTCTTTTTGCACCTCTGTTGGTTCTTTTGCACTGCTCTTGCTTCTTTCTGCACCTTTCTTGCAAATTTATGCACCCCTCTTGCCACTTTCTGCACCCCTCCTACCTGTTTCTGCACCTCTCTTGGTAGTTTCTGTACTGCTCTTGTTTCTTTCTGCACCTGTCTTGCAAATTTCTGCACCCCTCGTCCCTCTTTCTGTACCCCTCCTGCCTCTTTCTGCACCTCTGTTCCTTCTTTCTGCACCTCTCTTGCTTCTTTCTGCACCTCTCTTGCTTCTTTCTGTACCCCTCTTGCCTCTTTCTGCACGTCTGTTGCTTCTTTCAGCACCTCTCTTGTCTCTTTCTCAACCCCTCTTCCCTCTTTCTGCACCTCTGTTGCTACTTTCTGCACCTCTCTTGCTTGTTTGTGCACCCCTCGTGCCTCTTTCTGCACCTCTCTTCCCTCTTTTTGCACCCCTCTCGCCTCTTTCTGCACCTCTGTTGCATCTTCCTGCACTACTCTTGCTTCTTTCTGTACCTCTCTTGCTTCTTTCTGCACCACTCGTGCTACTTTCTGCACCCCTCTTCTGTCTTTCTGTACCCCTCTTGCCTCTTTCTGCACCCCATTTCCTTATTTCTGCTTTTCTTTTGTTTCTTTCTACACCTCTCTTGCTTCTTTCTGCACCCTTCTCACCACTTTTTCCACCCCTGTTCCCCCTTTTTGCATCTCTGTTGCTTCTTTCTGCACTTCTCTTGCCTCATTTTCCACCCCATCCCTCTTTCTGCACATCTGTGGCTTCTTTCTGCACTTCTCTTGCTTCTTTCTGCACCTCTGTGCCTTCTTTCTGCACCTCTGTGCCTTCTTTCTGCAACCCTTGAGCCTCTTTCTGCACCCTTCTCCCCTCTTTCTGCTCTCCTCTTGCCTCTTTCTTCACCTCTGTTCCATCTTGCTGCACTTCTTTTGTTTCTTTCTGCAACTTTCTTACTTATTTCTGCACCCCTCTTGCCTCTTTCTCCATCCCTCTTGCCTCTTTCTGCATCTCTGTTGCTTCTTTCTGCACCTCTCTTGCCCCTTTCTTCACCCCTCTTTCTGCACCTCTGTTGCTTCTTTCTGCACTTCTCTTGCTTCTTTCTGCACACTTTGTGCCTCTTTCTGCATCCCTTTTCCCTCTTTCTGCACCTTTCTTGCGTCTCTCTGCACCTCTATTCCTTCTTTCTGTACTTCTTTTGTTTCTTTCTACAGCTCTCTTGCTTCTTTCTACACCCCTTGCCTCTTTCTCCACCCTTTTCCCTCTTTCTGCACCCCTGTTGCCTCTTACAGCACCCCTGTTGCCTCTTTCTGCACCTCTGTTCCTTTTTCTACACTTCTTTTGTTTCTTTCTGTACATCTCTTGCTTCTTTCTGTACCCCTCGTGCCTCTTTCTGCACCCCTTCACTCTTTTTGCACCTCTGTTCCTTCTTTCTACACTTCTCTTGTCATTTTCTGCACCTCTCTTGCCTCTTTCTGTACATCTCTTGCCTCAGTCTGCCCACCTGTTCCCTCTTTTTGTACCCCTTTTGCCTGTTTCTGCAACTCTCTTGCCTCTTTCTGCAGTTCTCTTGCCTGCTTCAGCACCTCACTTGCCTCTTTTTGCACCTCTGTTGGTTCTTTTGCACTGCTCTTGCTTCTTTCAGCACCTCTCTTGCAAATTTCTGCACCCCTCTTGCCTCTTTCTGTATCCCTCTTACCTTTTCTGCACCTCTCTTGGTAGTTTCTGTACTGTTCGTGTTTCTTTCTGCACCTGTCTTGCAAATTTCTGCACCACTCTTGCCTCTTTCTGCACCCCTCTTCCCTCTTTCTGCACCTCTCTTGCCTCTGTCTGCACCCTTCTTGCCTCTTTCTGCACCTCTGTTCCTTCTTTCTGCACTTCTCTTGCTTCTTTCTGCACCCATCTTGCCTCTTTCTGCACTTCTGTTGCATCTTTCTGCACTACTCTTGCTTCTTTCTGTACCTCTCTTGGTTCTTTCTGCACCACTCGTGCTTCTTTCTGCACCCTGCTTCTGTCTTTCTGCACCCCTCTTCCCTCCTTCTTTCTGCTTTTCTTTTGTTTCTTTCTGCACCTCTCTTGATTCTTTCTGCCCCCTTCTCGCCACTTTCTCCACCGCTGTTCCCCCTTTTTGCCTATCTGTTGCTTCTTTCTGCAATTCTCTTGCCTCATTTTCCACCCCTCATCCCTCTTTCTGCACTTCTCTTGCTTCTTTCTGCACCTCTGTGCCTTCTTTATGCAACCCTTGTGCCTCTTTCTGCACCTTTCTTCCCTCTTTCTGCTCCCCTCTTGCCTCTTTCTGCACCTCTGTTCCTTCTTGCTGCACTTCTTTTGTTTCTTTCTGTAACTTTATTCCTTCTTTCTGCACCCCTCTTGCCTCTTTCTCCTTCCCTCTTCCCTCTTTCTGCACCTCTGTTGCTTCTTTCTGCACCTCTCTTGCCCCTTTCTTCACCCCTCTTCCCTCTTTCTGCACCTCTGTTGCTTCTTTCTGCACTTCTCTTGCTTCTTTCTGCACCCCTCGTGCCTCTTTCTGCACCCCTTTTCCCTCTTTCTGCACCCTTCTTGCCTCTCTCTGCACCTCTGTTCCTTCTTTCTGCACTTCTTTTGTTTCTTTCTACAGCTCTCTTGCTTCTTTCCATACCCCTTGCTTCTTTCTCCACCCCTCTTCCCTCTTTCTCCACCCCTATTGCCTCTTTCTCCACCCCTGTTGCCTCTTTCTGCACCTCTGTTCCTTTTTCTGCACTTCTTTTGTTTCTTTCTGCCCCCTCGTGCCTCTTTCTGCACCCCTCTTCCCTTTTTTGCACCTCTGTTCCTTCTTTCTGCACTTCTTTTGTTTCTTTCTGCACCCTTCTTCCCTTTTTGCATCCCTCTTGCCTCTTTCTGCAGTTCTCTTGTCATTTTCTGCACCTCTCTTACCTCTTTCTGCACCTCTCTTGCCTCAGTCTGCCCACCTGTTCCCTCTTTTTGCACCCCTTTTGCCTGTTTCTGCAACTCTCTTGCCTCGTTCTGCAGTTATCGTGCTTCCTTCTGCACCTCACTTGCCTCTTTTTGCACCTCTGTTGGTTCTTTTGCACTGCTCTTGCTTCTTTCTGCACCTTTCTTGCAAATTTATGCACCCCTCTTGCCACTTTCTGCACCCCTCCTACCTGTTTCTGCACCTCTCTTGGTAGTTTCTGTACTGCTCTTGTTTCTTTCTGCACCTGTCTTGCAAATTTCTGCACCCCTCTTGCTTCTTTCTGCACCCCTCTTCCCTCTTTCTGTACCTCTTTTGCCTCTGTCTGCACCCTTCTTGTCTCTTTCTGTACCTCTGTTCCTTCTTTCTGCACTTCTCTTGCTTCTTTCTGCACCCCTCTTGCATGTTTCTGCACCTCTGTTGCTTCTTACTGCCCTTCTCTTGCTTCTTTCTGCACCTCTCTTGCAAAATTCTGTACCCCTCGTGCCTCTGTGTGCACCTCTCTTGCCTCTTTCTGCTCCTCTCTTGCCTTTTTCTGCACCTCTGTTGGTTCTTTCTGTACTTCTCTTGCCTCTATGTGCACCCCTCTTCCCTCATTGTGCACCATTTGTGCCTGTTTCTGCAACTCTCTTGCCTCTTTCTACACTTTTCTTGTCTCTTTCTGCACCCCTGCTGCCTCTTTCTGAACTTCTCTTGCCTCTTTCTGCACCTCTGTTGCTTCTTTCTGCACTTCTCTTGCCTCTTTCTGCACCCCTCTTCCCTCTTTCTGCACCTCTGTTGCATCTTTCTGTACTTCTCTTGCTTCTTTCAGCACCTCTCTTGCTTCTTTCTGCACCTCTCTTGCCTCTTTCTGCACACACAGGGCTACCTTTAAACTGACATCAGGCTCAGCAGTGCACACATGCAACTTCTGCTGGCCTCTAAACTGCCATGCCCTATGCTAGGGACTTGGAGGTAGTTTTAATCCTCCTGCCCTATTATGTACTAGGTCCTTGCAGGGGAGGTCATGCCAATCACAGGCGTACCCCAACCCATAGTGTACCCTAGTGTATGTAGGTGTTTTCACTGTATTCTAAGTGTCTTTCAGCATAGCACTGGCTCCGGACCTGGTTAGTCAGAGTCAGTTACCACCAGTACCAGTCAGCAAAAAGTTGGCGGCACAGGATGACTTTGCAACAAGGCCTCTTTCTGCACCTCTGTTGGTTCTTTCTGCATATCTCTTGCTTCTTTCTGCACCTTTCTTCCTCTTTCTGGACTTCTGTTGCCTCTTTCTGCATTTCTCTTGCTTCTTTCTGTGCCTTTCTTCCTCTTTCTGCACATGTCCTACCTCTGTAGGCATAGTTAGAAAATAGCAGTTTAAAAACCTTTGAAATTCGCTGAAAAAACCATAGGTTTCAGGGACGTTATAGTTAGAAATTAGCATTTAAAAAACCTTAGAAATTCACTGAGAAAACCACAGGTTTCAGGGACGTTATAGTTAGTTGGACATTTTACTCGTACAAAACCAGACAAATTCGGCCATTATAGTTAGTTGAGCTAACTATAACTCGTTCCCCCGCAATGCACTGCTGATGACGTCACATATTACATCATTCATCACATGGTCAGTGACATCACTGATGACATCACTGATGACATCTCAGATGACATCACTGATGACCTCATCCACATGATAATCTAATGCACCTCCTGATACCCTAATATAACCTTTGATTCACCCACTCTAAAATACAGACTACCATTTTCGAAACCATAGACACACCAAAACCAGTTACTACATACCCATTGATAAATGTGGTTGTTAAATTGGTACTAATGGTGTGCAAGAACTCTTCCTTCTTTCTGCGCCTCTCTTGCCTCTTTCTACATTTCTGTTGCTTTTTTCTGCACCTCTTTTGCCTCTTTCTGCACCTTACTTGCTTCTTTGTGCACCCCTCTTGCCTCTTTATGCACCCCTCTTGCCTCTTTCTGACCCCTCCTGCCTCTTTCTGCACCTCTGTTTCTTCTTTCTGCACTTTTGTTTCTTTCTGTATCTCTCTACCTTCTTTCTGCACCCCTTGTGCCTCTTTCTGCACCCCTCTTCTCTTTCTGCACTCCTCTTGCCTCTTTCTTCACCTCTGTTCCTTCTTTCTGCACTTCTTTAGTTACTTTCTGCACCTCTCTTGCTTCTTTCTGCACCCCTCTTGCCTCTTTCTCCATCCCTCTTCCCTCTTTCTGCACTTCTGTTGCTTCTTTCTGTACCTCTCTTGTCTCTTTCTCCACCCCTCTTCCTGCACCTCTGTTGCTTCTTTTTGCACCTCTCTTGCTTCTTTGTGCACCCCTCGTGCCTCTTTCTACACCTCTCTTCCCTCTTTTTGCACCCCTCTTGCCTCTTTCTGCACCTCTGTTGCATCTTTCTGCACTACTCTTGCTTCTTTCTGTACCTCTCTTGCTTCTTTCTGCACCACTTGTGCTTCTTTCTGCACCCCTCTTCTGTTTTTCTACACCACTCTTGCCTCTTTCTGCACCCCTGTTCCTTCTTTCTGCTTTTCTTTTGTTTCTTTCTGCACCTCTCTTGCTACTTTCTGCACCCTTCTCGCCACTTTTTCCACCCCTGTTCCCCCTTTTTGCACCTCTGTTGCTTCTTTTTGCACCTCTCTTGCTTCTTTGTGCACCCTGTGCCTCTTTATGCACCCCTCTTCCCTCTTTTTGCCCCCCCTTGCCTCTTTCTGCACCTCTGTTGCATCTTTCTGCACTACTCTTGCTTCTTTCTGTACCTCTCTTGCTTCTTTCTGCACCACTTGTGCTTCTTTCTACACCCCTCTTCTGTTTTTCTGCACCACTCTTGCCTCTTTCTGCACCCCTGTTCCTTCTTTCTGCTTTTCTTTTGTTTCTTTCTGCACCTCTCTTGCTACTTTCTGCACCCTTCTCGCCACTTTTTCCACCCCTGTTCCCCCTTTCTGCACCTCTGTTGCTTCTTTCTGCACCTCTGTGCCTTCTTTCTGCAAACCTTGAGCCTCTTTCTGCACCCTACTTCCCTCTTTCTGCTCCCTTCTTGCCTTAATCTGCACCTCTGTTCCTTCTTGCTGCACTTCTTTTGTTTCTTTCTGCAACTTTCTTGCTTCTTTCTGCACCCCTCTTGGCTCTTTCTCCATCCCTCTTCCCTCTTTCTGCACTTCTGTTGCTTCTTTCTGTACCTCTCTCGTCTCTTTCTCCACCCCTCTTCCCTCTTTCTGCACCTCTGTTGCTTCTTTCTGCACCTCTCTTGCTTCTTTGTGCAACCCTTGTGCTTCTTTATGCACCCCTATTCCCTCTTTTTGCACCCCTCTTGAGTCTTTCTGCACCTCTGTTGCCGCTTTCTGCACTACTCTTGCTTCTTTCTGACCCTCTCTTGCTTCTTTCTGCACCACTTGTGCTTCTTTCCGCACCCCTCTTCTTTCTTTCTGCACTACTCTTGCCTCTTTCTGCACCCCTGTTCCTTCTTTCTGCTTTTCTTTTGTTTCTTTCTGCACCTCTCTTGCTTCTTTCTGCACCCTTCTTGCCACTTTTTCCACCCCTGTTCCCCCTTTTTGCATCTCTGTTGCTTCTTCCTGCACTTCTCTTGCCTCTTTTTCCACCCCTCATCCCTCTTTCTGCACCTCTGTTGCTTCTTTCTGCACCTCTGTGCCTTCTTTCTGCAACCCTTGAGCCTCTTTCTGCACCCTACTTCCCTTTTTCTGCTCCCCTCTTGCCTCTTTCTGCACCTCTGTTCCTTCTTGCTGCACTTCTTTTGTTTCTTTCTGCAACTTTCTTGCTTCTTTCTGCACCCCTCTTGCCTCTTTCTCTATCCCTCTTCCCTCTTTCTGCATCTCTGTTGCTTCTTTCTGCACCTCTCTTGCCCCTTTCTGCACCCATCTTCCATCTTTCTGCACCTCTGTTGCTTCTTTTTGCACTTCTCTTTCTTCTTTCTGCACCCCTTGTGCCTCTTTCTGCACCCCTTTTCCCTCTTTCTGGATCGTTCTTGCCTCTCTCTGCACCTCTGTTCTTCTTTCTGCACTTCTTTTGTTTCTTTCTACAGCTCTCTTGCTTCTTTCCACACCCCCTTGCCTCTTTCTCCACCCCTCTTCCCTCTTTCTGCACCCCTGTTGCCTCTTTCTGCACCCCTGTTGCCTCTTTCTGCAGCTCTGTTCCTTTTTACTGCACTTCTTTTGTTTCTTTCTGCACATCTCTTGCTTCTTTCTGCACCCATCGTGCCTCTTTCTGCACCCCTCTTCCCTCTTTTTGCACCTCTGTTCCTTCTTTCTGCACTTCTTTTGTTTCTTTCTGCACCCTTCTTCCCTTTTGTGCATCCCTCTTGCCTCTTTCTGCAGTTCTCTAGTCATTTTCTGCACCTCTCTTGCCTCAGTCTGCCGACCTGTTCCCTCTTTTTGGACCCCTTTTGCCTGTTTCTGCAACTCTCTTGCCTCTTTCTGCAGTTCTCTTGCCTGCTTCAGCACCTCATTCGCCTCTTTTTGCAACTCTGTTGGTTCTTTTGCACTGCTCTTGCTTCTTTCTGCATGTCCCTTGCAAATTTCTGCACCCCTCTTGCCTATTTCTGCACCCCTCCTACCTGTTTTTGCACCTCTCTTGGTAGTTTCTGTACTGCTCTTGTTTCTTTCTTCACCTGTCTTGCAAATTTCTGCACCCCTCTTGCCTCTTTCTGCACCCCTCTTCCCTCTTTCTTCACCTCTCTTGCCTCTGTCTGCACTCTTCTTGCCTCTTTCTGCACCTCTGTTCCTTCTTTCTGCACTTCTCTTGCTTCTTTCTGCACCCCTCTTACCTCTTTCTGCACCTCTGTTGCATCTTTCTGTACTACCCTTGCTTCTTTCGGTACCTCTCTTGCTTCTTTCTGCACCACTCGTGCATCTTTCTGCACCCCTCTTCTGTTTTTCTGTACCCCTCTTGCCTCTTTCTGCACCCCTGTTCCTTCTTTCTGCCTTTCTTTTGTTTCTTTCTGCAACTCTCGTGCTTCTTTCTGCCCCCTTCTCGCTACTTTTTCCACCCCCGTTCCCCCTTTTTGCATCTCTGTTGCTTCTTTCTGCACTTCTCTTGCCTCTTTTTCCACCCCTCATCCCTCTTCCTGCACCTCTGTTGCTTTTTTCTGGACTTCTCTTGCTTCTTTCTGCACCTCTGTGCCTTCTTTCTGCAACCCTTGTGCCTCTTGCTGCACCTTTCTTCCCTCTTTCTGCTCCCCTCTTGCCTCTTTCTGCACCTCTGTTCCTTCTTGCTGCACTTCTTTTGTTTCTTTCTGTAACTTTCTTATTTCTTTCTGCACCCCTCTTGTCTCTTTCTCCATCCCTCTTCCCTCTTTCTGCACCACTGTTGCTTCTTTCTGCACCTCTCTTGCCCCTTTCTTCACCCCTCTTCCCTCTTTCTGCACCTCTGTTGCTTCTTTCTGCACTTCTCTTGCTTCTTTCTGCACCCGTCGTGCCTCTTTCTGCCCCCCTATTCTCTCTTTCTGCACCTTTCTTTCCTCTCTATGCACCTCTGTTCCTTCTTTCTGCACTTCTTTTGTTTCTTTCTACAGCTCTCATGCTTCTTTGTGCACCCCTCTTGCCTCTTTCTGCACCTCTCTTGCCTCTTTCTGCACCCCTCTTCCTGCACCCCTCCTGCCTCTTTCTGCACATCTGTTCCATCTTTCTGCACTTCTTTTGTTTCTTTCTGCACCTCTCTTGCTTCTTTCTGCAGCCCTCTTGCCTCTTTCTCCACCCCTCTTCCCCCTTTCTGTATCTCTGTTGCTTCTTTCTGCACTTATCGTGCGTCTTTCTGTACCTCTCTACCTTTTCTCTGCACCCCTTGTGCCTCTTTCTGTACCCCTCTTCTCATTCTGCACTCCTCTTTCCTCTTTCTTCACCTCTGTTCCTTCTTTCTGCACTTCTTCAGTTACTTTCAGCACCTCTCTTGCTTCTTTCTGCACCCCTCTTGCCTCTTTCTCCATCCCTCTTCCCTCTTTCTGCACTTCTGTTGCTTCTTTCTGTACCTCTCTTGTCTCTTTCTCTACCCCTCTTCCCTCCTTCTGCACCTCTGTTGCTTTTTTCTGCACCTCTTTTGGTTCTTTGTGCACTCCTCGTGCTTCTTTCTGCACCCCTCTTCCCTCTTTTTGCACCCCTCCTGCCTCTTTATGCACCTCTGTTGTATCTTTCTGAACTACTCTTGCTTCTTTCTGTACCTCTCTTGCTTCTTTCTGCACCACTCTTGCCTCTTTCTGCACCCGTTCCTACTTTCTGCTTTTCTTTTGTTTCTTTCTGCACCTCTCCTGCTTCTTTTTGCACCCTTCTCGCTACTTTTTCCATCCCTGTGTACCTTTTTGGCATCTCTGTTGCTTCTTTCTGCACTTCTCTTGCCTCTTTTTCCACCCCGTATCCCTCTTCCTGCACCTCTGTTGCTTCTTTCTGCACCTCTGTGCCTTCTTTCTGCAACCCTTGAGCCTCTTTCTGCACCCTACTTCCCTCTTTCTGCTCCCCTCTTGCCTCTTTCTGTACCTCTGTTCCTTCTTGCTGCACTTCTTTTGTTTCTTTCTGCAACTTTCTTGCTTCTTTCTGCACCCCTCTTGCCTCTTTCTCCATCCCTCTTCTCTCTCTCTGCATCTCTGTTGCTTCTTTCTGCACCTCTCTTGCCCCTTTCTTCACCCATCTTCCATCTTTCTGCACCTTTGTTGCTTCTTTCTGCATTTCTCTTTCTTCTTTCTGCACCTCTTGTGCCTCTTTCTGTACCCCTTTAACCTCTTTCTGTACCTTTCTTGCCTCTCTCTGCACCTCTGTTCCTTTCTGCACTTCTTTTGTTTCTTTTTACAGCTCTCTTGCTTCTTTCTATACCCCCTTGCCTCTTTCTCCACCCCTCTTCCCTCCTTCTGCACCCCTGTTGCCTCTTTCTGCACCCCTGTTGCCTCTTTCTGTACGTCCGTTCCTTTTTTCTGCCTTCTTTTGTTTCTTTCTGCGCATCTTTTGCTTCTGTCTGTACCCCTGGTGCCTATTTCTGTACCCCTCTTCCCTCTTTTTGCACCTCTTTTCCTTCTTTCTGCACTTCTTTTGTTTCTTTCTGCACCCTTCTTCCCTTTTGTGCATTACTCTTGCCTCTTTCTGCAGTTCTCTTGTCATTTTCTGCACCTTTCTTGCCTCTTTCTGTACCTCTCTTGCCTCAGGCTGCCCACCTGTTCCCTCTTTTTGCACCCTTTTTGCCTGTTTCTGCAACTCTCTTGCCTCTTTCTGCAGTTCTCTTGCCTGCTTCAGCACCTCACTTGCCTCTTTTTGTACCTCTGTTGGTTCTTTTGCACTGCCCGTGCTTCTTTCTGCACCTCCCTTACAAATTTCTGCACCCCTCTTGCCTCTTTCTACACCTCTCTTACCTGTTTCTGCACCTCTCTTGGTAGTTTCTGTACTGCTCTTGTTTCTTTCTTCACCTGTCTTGCCTCTTTCTGCACCCCTCTTGCCTCTTTCTGCACCCCTCTTCCCTCTTTCTGCACCTCTCTTGCCTCTGTCTGCACCCTTCTTGCCTCTTTCTGCACCTCTGTTCCTTCTTTCTGCACTTCTCTTGTTTCTTTCTGCACCCCTCTTGCCTCTTTCTGCACCTCTGTTGCATCTTTCTGCACTACTCTTGCTTCTTTCTGTACCTCTCTTGCTTCTTTCTGCACCACTCGTGCTTCTTTCTGCACACCTCTTCTGTCTTTCTACACCCCTTCTTGCCACTTTCTCCACCCCTGTTCCCCCTTTTTGCATCTCTGTTGCTTCTTTCTGCACTTCTCTTGCTTCTTTTTCCACCCCTCATCCCTCTTTCTGCACCTCTGTTGCTTCTTTCTGCACTTCTCATGTTTCTTTCTGCACCTCTGTGCCTTCTTTCTGCAACCCTTGTGCCTCTTTCTGCACCCTTCTTTCTTCTTTCTGCTCCCCTCTTGCCTCTTTCTGCACCTCTGTTCCTTCTTGCTGCACTTCTTTTGTTTCTTTCTGCAACTTTCTTGTTTCTTTCTGCACCCCTCTTACCTCTTTCTCCATCTCTCTTCCCTCTTTCTGCTCCTCTGTTGCTTCTTTCTGCACCTCTCTTGCCCCTTTCTTTATCCCTCTTCCCTCTTGCTGCACCTCTGTTGCTTCTTTCTGCACTTCTCTTGCTTCTTTCTGCACCCTTTGTGCCTCTTTCTGCACCCCTTTTCTCTCTTCCTGCACCTTTCTTGCCTCTCTCTGCACCTCTGTTCCTTCTTTCTGCACTTCTTTTGTTTCTTTCTATAGCTCTCTTGCTTCTTTCTACACCCCTTGCCTCTTTCTCCACCCCTCTTCCCTCTTTCGGCACCCCTGTTGCCTCTTTCTGCACCCCTGTTGCCTCTTTATGCACCCCTGTTGCCTCTTTCTGCACCTCTGTTCCTTTTTTTGTACTTCTTTTGTTTCTTTCTGCACATCTCTTGCTTCTTTCTGCACCCCTCGTGCCTCTTTCTGCACCCCTCTTCCCTCTTTTTGCACCTCTGTTCCTTCTTTCTGCACTTATTTTGTTTTTTTCTGCACCCTTTTTCCCTTTTTTGCATCCCTCTTGCCTCTTTTTGCAGTTCTATTGTCATTTTCTGCACCTCTCTTGCCTCTTTCTGCACCTCTCTTGCCTCAGTCTGCCCACCTGTTCCCACTTTTTGCACCCCTTTTACCTGTTTCTGCACCCCTCTTCCCTCTTTCTGCACCTCTCTTGCCTCTGTCTGCACCCTTCTTGCCTCTTTCTGCACCTCTGTTCCTTCTTTCTGCACCTCTCTTGCTTCTTTCTGAACCCCTCTTGCCTCTTTCTGCACCTCTGTTGCATCTTTCTGCATCCCTCTTGCTTCTTTCGGTACCTCTCTTGCTTCTTTCTGCACCACTTGTGCTTCTTTATGCACCCCTCTTCTGTCTTTCTACACCCCTCTTGCCTCTTTCTGCACCCCTGTTCCTTCTTTCTGCTTTTCTTTTGTTTCTTTCTGCACCTCTCTTGCTTCTTTCTGCCTCCTTCTCGCCACTTTCTCCACCCCTGTTCCCCCTTTTTGCATCTCTGTTGCTTCTTTCTGCACTTTTCTTTCCTCTTTTTCCACCCCTCATCCCTCTTTCTGCACCTCTGTTGCTTCTTTCTGCACTTCTCATGTTTCTTTCTGCACCTCTGTGTCTTCTTTCTGCAACCCTTGTGCCTCTTTCTGCACCCTTCTTCCCTCTTTATGCTCCTCTCTTGCCTCTTTCTGCACCTCTGTTCCTTCTTGCTGCACTTCTTTTGTTTCTTTCTGCAACTTTCTTGCTTCTTTCTGCACCCCTCTTACCTCTTTCTCCATCTCTCTTCCCTCTTTCTGCACCTCTGTTGCTTCTTTCTGCACCTCTCTTGCCCCTTTCTTTACCCCTCTTCCTTCTTTCTGCACCTCTGTTGCTTCTTTCTGCACTTCTCTTGCTTCTTTCTGCACCCCTCGTGCCTCTTTCTGCACCCCTTTTCTCTCTTTCTGCACCTTTTTTGCCTCTCTCTGCACCTCTGTTCCTTCTTTCTGCACTTCTTTTGTTTCTTTCTATAGCTCTCTTGCTTCTTTCTACACCCCTTGCCTCTTTCTCCACCCCTCTTCCCTCTTTCGGCACCCCTGTTGCCTCTTTCTGCACCCCTGTTGCCTCTTTATGCACCCTGTTGCCTCTTTCTGCACCTCTGTTCCTTTTTTCTGCACTTCTTTTGTTTCTTTCTGCACATCTCTTGCTTCTTTCTGCACCCCTCGTGCCTCTTTCTGCACCCCTCTTCCCTCTTTTTGCACCTCTGTTCCTTCTTTCTGCACTTATTTTGTTTTTTTCTGCAACCTTCTTCCCTTTTTTGCATCCCTTTTGCCTCTTTTTGCAGTTCTCTTGTCATTTTCTGCACCTCTCTTGCCTCTTTCTGCACCTCTCTTGCCTCAGTCTGCCCACCTGTTCCCTCTTTTTGCACACCTTTTGCCTGTTTCTGCAACTCTCTTGCCTCTTTCTGCAGTTCTCTTGCCTGCTTCTGCACCTCACTTGCCTCTTTTTGCACCTCTGTTGGTTCTTTTGCACTGCTCTTGCTTCTTTCTGCACTTCTCTTGCAAATATCTGCACCCCCTTGCCTCTTTCTGCACCCCTCTTACCTGTTTCTGCACCTCTCTTGGTGGCTTCTGTACTGCTCTTGTTTCTTTCTGCACCTGTCTTGCAGATTTCTGCACCCCTCTTGCCTCTTTCTGCACCTCTCTTCCCTCTTTCTGCACCTCTCTTGCCTCTGTCTGCACCCTTCTTGTCTCTTTCTGCACCTCTGTTCCTTCTTTCTGCACTTATCTTGCTTCTTTCTGCACCCCTCTTGCCTGTTTCTGCACCTCTGTTGCTTCTTTCTGCACTTCTCTTGCTTCTTTCGGCACCTCTCTTGCAAATTTCTGCACCCCTCGTGCCTCTGTGTGCACCTCTCTTGCTTCTTTCTGCTCCTCTCTTGCCTCTTTCTGCAGCCCTCTTGCCTCTTTCTGCACCTCTGTTGGTTCTTTCTGTACTTCTCTTGCCCCTGTGTGTACCCCTGTACCCTCATTTTGCACCATTTTTGCCTGATTCTGCAACTCTCTTGCCTCTTTCTACACTTTTCTTTTCTCTTTCTGCACCCCTGCTGCCTCTTTCTGAACTTCTCTTGCCTCTTTCTGTACCTCTGTTGCTTCTTTCTGAACTTCTCTTGCCTCTTTCTGCACCTCTCTCCCCTCTTTCTGCACCTCTGGTGCTTCTTTCTGCACTTCTCTTGCCTCTTTCTGCACCTCTCTTCCCTCTTTCTGCACCTCTGTTGCTTCTTTCTGTACTTCTCTTGCTTCTTTCTGCACCTCTCTTGCTTCTTTCTGCACCTCTCTTGCCTCTTTCTGCACACACAGGGCTACTTTTAAACTGACATGAGGCTCAGCAGTGCACAAATGCAAGTGCTGCTGGCCTCTAAACTGCCATTCCCTATTACATGCTAGGGACTTAGAGGTAGTTTTAATCCCCTGCCCTATTATGTACTAGGGCATTACATGGGAGGTCATGCCAATCACAGGGGTACCCCAACCCATAGTGTACCCTAGTGTATGTAGGTGTTTTCACTGTATTCTAAGTGTCTTTCAGCATAGCACTGACTCCGGGCCTGGTTAGTCAGAGTCAGTTACCACCAGTACCAGTCAGCAAAAAGGTGGGGGCACAGGATGACTTTGCAATAAGGCCTCTTTCTGCATTTCTGTTGGTTCTTTCTGCATATCTCTTGCTTCTTTCTGCACCTTTCTTCCTCTTTCTGGACTTCTGTTGCCTCTTTCTGCATTCCTCTTGCTTCTTTCTGCACCTTTCTTCCTCTTTCTGCACATGTCCTAACTCTGGAGGCATAATTAGAAATTATCATTTAAAAAACCTTTGAAATTCACTGAAAAAAGCAGAGGTTTAGGGGACGTTATAGCTAGAAATTTGCATTTAAAAAGACCTTTGAAATTCACTGAAAAACCATAGGTTTCAGGGACGTTATAGTTAGAAAATAGCTTTTAAAAAACCTTTGAAATTCGCTGAAAAACCATAGGTTTCAGGGACGTTATAGTTAGAAATTAGCATTTAAAAAACCTTAGAAATTCACTGAAAAAACCACAGGTTTCAGGGACGTTATAGTTAGTTGGACATTTCACTCGTACAAAACCAGAGAAATTCAGCGGTTATAGTTAGTTGAGCTAACTATAACTCGCGCCCCCGCAATGCACTGCTGATGATGTCACATATTACATCATTCATGAAATGGTCAGTGACATCACTGATGACATCACTGATGACATCTCAAATGACATCACTGATGACATCACTGATGACATCATCCACGTGATAATCTGATGCACCTCCTCATACCCTAATATAACCTTTGATTCACCCACTCTAAAATACAGACTACCATTTTCGAAACCATAGACACACCAATACCAGTTACTGCATACCCATTGATAAATGTGGTTGTTAAATTGGTACTAATGTTGTGCAAGCCACTCTTGCTTCTTTCTGTACCTCTCTTGCCTCTTTCTGCATTTCTGTTGCTTCTTTGTGCACCTCTTTTGCCTCTTTCTGTACCTTACTTGCTTCTTTGTGCACCCCTCTTGCCTCTTTCTGCACCTCTCTTGCCTCTTTCTGCACCCCTCTTCCCTCTTTCTGCAGCCCTCCTGCCTTTCTGCACCTCTGTTCCTTCTTTCTGTACTTCTTTTGTTTCTTCTGCACCTCTCGCTTCTTTCTGCACCCCTCTTGCCTCTTTCTCCACCCCTCTTTCCCCTTTCTGCATGTCTGTTGCTTCTTTCTGCACTTCTCTTGCCTCTTTCTCCACCCCTCTTCCCTCTTTCTGCATCTCTGTTGCTTCTTTCTGCACTTATCTTGCGTCTTTCTGTACCTCTCTTCCTTCTTTCTGTACCCCTTGTGCCTCTTTCTGCACCCCTCTTCTCTTTCTGCACTCCTCTTGACTCTTTCTGCACCGCTGTTCTTTCTTTCTGCACTTCTTTAGTTACTTTCTGCACCTCTCTTGCTTCTTTTTGCACCCCTCTTGCCTCTTTCTCCATCCCTCTTCCCTCTTTCTGCACTTCTGTTGCTTCTTTCTGTACCTCTCTTGTCTCTTTCTCCACCCCTCTTCCCTCTTTCTGCACCTATGTTGCGTCTTTCTGCACCTCTCTTGCTTCTTTGTGCACCCCTCTTGCCTCTTTTTGCACCCCTCTTGCCTCTTTCTGCACCTCTGTTGCATCTTTCGGCACTACTCTTGCTTCTTTCTGTACCTCTCTTGCTTCTTTCTGCACCACTCTTGCCTCTTTCTGCACCCCTGTTCATTCTTTCTGCTTTTCTTTTGTTTCTTTCTGCACCTCTCTTGCTTCTTTCTTCACCCTTCTCGCCACTTTTTCCACCCCTGTTCCCCCTATTTGCATCTCTGTTGCTTCTTTCTGCACTTCTCTTGCCTCTTTTTCCACCCCTCATCCCTCTTTCTGCACCTCTGTTGCTACTTTCTGCACTTCTCTTGCTTCTTTCTGCAACCCTTGAGCCTCTTTCTGCACCCTTTTTCCCTCTTTCTGCTCCCCTCTTGTCTCTTTCCGCACCTCTGTTCCTTCTTGCTGCACTTCTTTTGTTTCTTTCTGCAACTTTCTTGCTTCTTTCTGCACCCCTCTTGCCTCTTTCTCCATCCCTCTTCCCTCTTTCTGCATCTCTATTGCTTCTTTCTGCACCTCTCTTGCCCCTTTCTTCACCCCTCTTCCATCTTTCTGCACCTCTGTTGCTTCTTTCTGCACTTCTCTTGCTTCTTTCTGCACCCCTTGTGCCTCTTTCTGTACCCCTTTTTCCTCTTTCTGCACCTTTCTTGCCTCTCTCTGCACCTCTGTTCCTTCTTTCTGCACTTCTTTTGTTTCTTTCTACAGCTCTCTTGCTTCTTTCTACACCCCCTTGCCTCTTTCTCAATCAATCAATCAGGGGTTTATAAAGCACGCTACTCACTTGTGAGGGTCTCAAGGCGCTGGGGGGGAGGGCGGCTCCGGATCAGTTGAAGAGCCAGGTCTTGAACGTGTGCAGGGTCGGGGAGCGTCTGATGTTCACAGGGAGTTCGTTCCAGGTTTTGGCTGCGATGTAGGAGAAAGCTCTCTGCCAGGGCGAGGTCGGCGGAGTGGAGGCTCCTCTTGGGTACGTGGAAGGATACTCTCTTGTTGAGGTATTTGGGTCCGATGTTGTTGAGGGATTTGTAGGTGTGGGTGAGGAGTTTTAAGGTGACCCTCTTCTTGACGGAGAGCCAGTGGAGGCCTCGTAGGTGTTGGGTCATGTGCTCAAGCACGGTGTCCCGAGGACGAGTCTGGCTGCGGCGTTCTGGATGGTTTGGAGTTTGTGTAGAAGAGTTTTGTTGATTCCGGCGTAGAGGGCGTTGCCGTAGTCCAGTCTGCTGGTTATGAGTGCGTGGGTGATGGTCCTTCTGCAGTCGGGGGGGATCCATTTGAAGGTCTTACGGAGGATGCGAAGGCAGTTGAAACTGGTGGAGGTGACGGCGTTGATCTGGCGGTTAATGGAGAGGGAGGAGTCTAGGATGATGCCGAGGTTCCAAGCATGGTCCATGGGGGTGGGTGGGCTCCCGAGGGCAGAGGGCCACCATGTGTTATCGCAGGCGGAGGTGCAGGGTCCGAGGATGAGGACCTCAGTCTTTTCTGAGTTTAGCTTCAGGCAGCTGTCCTTCATCCAGGCTGCCACGTTCTTCATTCCTTCCTGGAAGCAGAGTCTGGTGTCTTCAGGGTTCTTCATGAGTGAGAGGATGAGCTGGGTGTCGTCGGTGTAGGATACGATGCTGCGCCCATGCTGTCTGACGATGGCGGCGAGGGGGGCCATGTAGATGTTGAAGAGCGTGGGGCTCAGTGATGATCCCTGGGGTACTCTGCAGCTGATCTCTGTGGGTTTGGAGAGGAAGGGAGGGAGTCGAATCCTCTGTGTTCTGCCAGAGAGGAAGGACTGGATCCAGTCGAGGGCTGCTCCTTGTATTCCCGCGTCGTGCAGTCTGGCTGTGAGTGTGCGATGTGAGACGGTGTAGGATGCTGCGGAGAGGTCTAGGAGGATGAGGGCCGCAGTGTGTCCTGGTCCAGTAGCATGCGGATGTCGTCAGTGGCGGCGAGGAGGGTGGTCTCGGTGCTGTGGTTGCTGCGGAATCCAGACTGGGAGGTGTCCAGGATGGAGTTCTCTTCGATGAAGGCGGTCAGCTGGGCGTTTGTGAGTCTCTCGGTGACTTTGGCTGCAAACGGGAGGAGAGAGATGGGCCGGTAGTTTTTCAGGTCCGTTGGGTCGGCAGTTGGTTTCTTGAGGAGGGGTTTTACCTCTGCCCGTTTCCAGTCATCTGGGCAGATGCCTGCTCCGAGGGAGGCATTGATGATGCGTCCAAGTTCGGGTGCGATGACGGAGGCGGCCCTGTGGAATATGTGAGGAGGGCAGGGGTCCGTAGGGTCTCCTGAGTGAGTTTTCTTCATGGTTGCAGTGATGAGTTCCACGGTAGCGGGATCCCAGGATGTGATGGTTGTCTCATCTGCAGCGGTAGGTAGGGGGGTGGTGTTAGTCTTTGGTTCGCTGAAGTTGTCGTAGAGGGCCTTGATCTTCAGATGGAAGTAGGAGCTGAGCTTGTCGCAGAGATCCTGGGAGGGTGTGACATCCGTGGCTTCGCAGGTGGGTTTTGCGAACTGCTGTATGACATTGAACCAGTTCCTTGCTCATTGGTCACGTTGTTCTGGACCTTGTCTCTTATGAATGTCCGTTTGGTGTCTCTTATGCGCTGGTGGTATTCCTTTTGGGCGTTCTTGTGGTTGGTCCGTGCTTCCGTGGTTTTCAGGTTTCGCCAGGTTTTCTCTAGGCGTCTGCAGGAGCGTCTTGCTTCTTGAAGTTCTGTGGTGAACCAGGCGGCTTTCAGAGGGTGTTGTTTGGCGGGGCGGAGGGGTGCAAGCTTGTCTGCGCAGCAGGAGACCCAGCGGTGAAATTCCCTGGCTGCGGAGTTGGTGTCGGTCGTGGCGATGGGGGGGTGTTGACAGAGGGTGCTGTTGAGGAGCTCCTCTGTGACCTTGCTCCAGTTACGTCGAGGTGGGCGCAGGTCGGGTTTGGATGAGGTGGTGGTGTTGAAGGTGAAGTGGATGCAGTGGTGGTCAGTCCAGAGGGGCTGGGAGGTGTGGCTGAAGCGGATGTTTGTTCCTCCCGCGAAGATGGGGTCGAGGGTGTGACCCGCTCTGTGGGTGGGTGTGTTGACGAGCTGCTTCAGTCTTAGGTTGGCAAGGTTGTCGAGGAGAGTGGTGGAGTCGGGGTCGTTTCCGTTGTCGAGGTGGAAGTTCAGGTCCCAGAGTAGAATGTAGTCCATGGAGGTGATGGCGTGGGGTGCGGCGAGCTCGGTTATGGTAGTTGCGGGGTGGGTGCGAGGTCCTGGCGGTCTGTAGATGAGGGTGCCGCGTAGCGTGGTCCTGGGGTTTGTCTGGATCTGGAAATGGAGATGTTCTGTGTTGGAGTGGGGGTCACTCGTGCTGGAAGTGGAGAGTCGGAGGGGGGTCTTGTGTACGATGGCGAGTCCTCCTCCTTGGCGGTGCAGCCGGTCCTTACTCTGGATTTTGTAGCCGTCGGGGATGGCAGTGGCGATGTCGGGGCCGGAATGGCGTTCGTCCATGTTTCCGTGAAGAAGGCGACGTCGGGCGAGAGGGTGTCGATCAGGTCTCAGATCTCTATGGCGTGTCAGTGCAGGGAGTGCACATTGAGAAGGATGCAGGTCAGGGTTTCGTTGGTGCATGCCTCATGCGTGTTTTCGGCAGCCGTGGGAGCTATGTCGATGGTGAAGGATCTGCGGCAGGGTCTGCACGAGAACTGCCCGTGGGTAGTGTTCGGTGAGGATATTGCGCATTCGGCGGTGTGTCTTCCGGGGTTGAGTGCGTGGAGGGTGGTTGAGTCATAGCGGAGGGGTCTAGGAGAATCAGGGGTCCTGGCGCTGGTCGCGGACGGGTCGCGGACGGGTGCAGACGGGCTTGCCTTAGGCGCGTTTGGCGACCGAACAGCGGTCGCCATAATGTAGGGAAGGGGGGAGGGACGTGCAGCTGGGAGGCGGGAGCAGGGCGGTAGGGGGAGGGGTTAAGAGGTCAGCAGCGGCGGGAGACGGCGGGGAGAGAAAAGGACACAGTGAAGGCAATAAGGGGAAACGAACAAAAAACAGCAGCGGGCACAAAATAAACAAATTAAGCAATTACGTTACAGGTCACGGCGCGCAGGAAAAGACCGGGATCAAGGTGGTCTCGAACCCTGCAACGGTGGGCTGGTTTCCCTGAGGCGAACGCAGATCACAGCAGAGCTGCCGGGGAGAGTGTGCTCCTAGGACCAAGGTCTGAGGACTCACACGCGCTCCCCAGCAGCGGTCGCCATAATGTAGGGGAGGGGGAGGGACGTGCAGCTGGGAGGCGGGAGCGGGGCGGTAGGGGGAGGGGTTAAGAGGTCAGCAGCGGCGGGAGACGGCGGGGAGAGAAAAGGACACAGTGAAGGCAATAAGGGGAAACTGGCACAAAAAAACAGCAGCGGGCACAAAATAAACAAATTAAGCAATTACGTTACAGGTCACGGCGCACAGGAAAAGACCGGGATCAGGGTGGTCTCGAACCCTGCAACGGTGGGCTGGTTTCCCTGAGGCGAATGCAGATCACAGCGGAGCTGCCAGGGAGAGTGTGCTCCTAGGACCAAGGTCTGAGGACTCACACGCGCTCCCCCGCAGCGGTCGCCATAATGTAGGGGAGGGGGGAGGGACGTGCAGCTGGGAGGTGGGAGCGGGCGGTAGGGGGAGGGGTTAAGAGGTCAGCAGCGGCGAGAGACGAAGGGGGACAAAAGGACACAGGCAAGGCAATAAGGGGAAACTGGAACAAAAAACAGCAGCGGGCACAAAATAAACAAATTAAGCAATTACATTACAGGTCACGGCGCGCAGGAAAAGACCGGGATCAGGGTGGTCTCGAACCCTGCAACGGCGGGCTGGTTTCCCTGAGGCGAACGCAGATCACAGCGGAGCTGCCGGGGAGAGTGTGCTCCTAGGACCAAGGTCTGAGGACTCTCCACCCCTCTTCCCTCTTTCTGCACCCCTGTTGCCTCTTTATGCACCCCTGTTGCCTCTTTCTGCACCTCTGTTCCTTTTTTCTGCACTTCTTTTGTTTCTTTCTGCACATCTCTTGCTTCTTTCTGCACCCCTCGTGCCTCTTTCTGCACCCCTCTTCCCTCTTTTTGCACCTCTGTTCCTTCTTTCTGCACTTCTTTTGTTTCTTTCTGCACCCTTCTTCCTTTTTTGCATCCCTCTTGCCTCTTTCTGCAGTTCTCTTATCATTTTCTGCACCTCTCTTGCCTCTTTCTGCACCTCTCTTGCCTCAGTCTGCCCACCTGTTCCCTCTTTTTGCACCCCTTTTGCCTGTTTCTGCAACTCTCTTGCCTCTTTCTGCAGTTCTCTTGCCTGCTTCAGCACCTCACTTGCCTCTTTTTGCACCTCTGTTGGTTCTTTTGCACTGCTCTTACTTCTTTCTGCACCTCTCTTGCAAATTTCTGCACCCCTCTTGCCTCTTTCTGCACCCCTCTTACCTGTTTCTGCACCTCTCTTGGTAGTTTCTATACTGCTCTTATTTATGTCTTCACCCGTCTTGCAAATTTCTGCACCCCTCTTGCCGCTTTCTGCACCCCTCTTCCCTCTTTCTGCACCTCTCTTGCCTCTGTCTGTACCCTTCTTGCCTCTTTCTGCACCTCTGTTCCTACTTTCTGCACTTCTCTTGCTTCTTTCTGCACCCCTCTTGCCTCTTTCTGCACCTCTGTTGTATCTTTCTACAATACTCTTGCTTCTTTCTGTTCCTCTCTTGCTTCTTTATGCACCACTAGTGCTTCTTTCTGCACCCCTCTTCTTTCTTTCTGCACCCCTCTTGCCCCTTTTGTGCACCCCTGTTACTTCTTTCTGCTTTTCTTTTGCTTCTTTCTGCACCTCTCTCACTTCTTTCTGCACCCTTCTTTCCACTTTTTCCACCCCTCATCCCTCTTTTTGCACCTCTGTTGCTTCTTTCTGCACTTCTCTTGTCTTTCTTCTTTCTACACCTTTGTGCCTTCTTTCTGCAACCCTTGTGCCTCTTTCTGCACCCTTCTCCCCTCTTTCTGCTCCCCTCTTCCATCTTTCTGCACCTCTGTTCCTTCTTTCTGCACTTCTTTTGTTTCTTTCTGCAACTTTCTTGTTTGTTTCTGCACCCCTCTTGCCTCTTTCTCCATCTCTCTTCCCTCTTTCTGCACCTCTTTTGCTTCTTTCTGCACCTCTCTTGCCCCTTTCTTTACCCCTCTTCCCTCTTTCTGCACCTCTGTTGCTTCTTTCTGCACCCCTCGTGCCTCTTTCTGCACCCCTTTTCCCTCTTTCTACACCTTTCTTGCCTCTCTCTGCACCAATGTTCCTTCTTTCTGCACTTCTTTAGTTTCTTTCTACAGCGATTATGCTTCTTTCTACACCCCTTGCCTCTTTCTCCACCCCTCTTCCCTCTTTCTGCACCCCTGTTGCCTCTTTCTGCACCTCTGTTCCTTTTTACTGCACTTTTGTTTCTTTCTGCACATCTCTTGCTTCTTTCTGCACCCCTCGTGCCTCTTTCTGCACCCCCTTCCCTCTTTTTGTACCTCTGTTCCTTCTTTATGCACTTCTTTTGTTTCTTTCTCCACCCTTCTTCCCTTTTCTGCACCTCTCTTGCCTCTTTCTGCACCTCTCTTGCCTCAGTCTCGCCACCTGTTCCCTCTTTTTGCACCCCTTTTGCCTGTTTCTGCAACTCTCTTGCCTCTTTCTGCAGTTCTCTTGCCTCTGTCTACACCCTTCTTGTCTCATTCTGCACCACTGTTCCTTCTTTCTGCACTTCTCTTGCTTCCTTCTGCACCCCTCTTGCCTGTTTCTGCACACACAGGGCTACTTTTAAACTGACATGAGGCTCAGCAGTGCAGACATGCAAGTGCTGCTGGCCTCTAAACTGCCATGCCCTATTATATGCTAGGGACTTAGAGGTAGTTTTAATCCCCCTGCCCTAATATGTACTAGGGCCTTACAGGGGAGGTCATGCCAATCACAGGGGTAGTCCAACCCATAGTGTACCCTAGTGTATGTAGGTGTTTTCACTGTATTCTAAGTGTCTTTCAGCATAGCACTGGCTCCGGGCCTGGTTAGTCAGAGTCAGTTACCACCAGTACCAGTCAGCAAAAAGGTGGGGGCACAGGATGACTTTGCAACAAGGCCTCTTTCTGCACCTCTGTTGGTTCTTTCTGCAAATCGCTTGCTTCTTTCTGCACCTTTCTTCCTCTTTCTGGACTTCTGTTGCCACTTTCTGCATTTCTCTTGCTTTTTTCTGTGCCTTTCTTCCTCTTTCTGCACATGTCCTACCTCTGTAGGCATAGTTAGAAATTAGCATTTAAAAAAACCTTTGAAATTCACTGAAAAAAACCATAGGTTTCAGCGACGTTATAGTTAGAAAATAGCATTTAAAAAACCTTTGAAATTCGCTGAAAAAACTATAGGTTTCAGGGACGTTATAGTTAGAAATTAGCATTTAAAAATCCTTAGAAATTCACTGAAAAAACCACAGATTTCAGGGACGTTATAGTTAGTTGGACATTTCACTCGTACAAAACCAGAGAAATTCGGCGGTTATAGTTAGTTGAGCTAACTATAACTCGCGCCCCGCAATGCACTGCTGATGATGTCACATATTACATCATTCATGACATGGTCAGTGACATCACTGATGACATCTCAAATGACATCACTGATGACATCACTGATGACATCATCCACGTGATAATCTGATGCACCTCCTCACACCCTAATATAACCTTTGATACACCCACTCTAAAATACAGACTACCATTTTCGAAATCATAGACACACCAATACCAGTTACTACATACCCACTCACTGACTCTTAGGTCTACACACACATCCACTCATTCATCCATACAGTCACTCATACATGCAGTCACTCATCAATACAGCACTATCATATGCACTCATTCACCTATACAGACACGCACACCCCGCCACTCATCCATAGAGTTACTCAAACGTTTATTGGCAGGTTCAAGCACCACATGAACACGAAGCATTGTTTTTTTTGTTTTTTGTTTTTTCATATATGGCATTGTTTTTTTTGTTTTTTTAATTTCAAAGTGTTTTATTTATTTTTATACAAAAACAATAGCATTTCTGTTACAAGGTTAGCCAATCGCAGTTTGTACAAGTGTCCTGAGGCACTCTGACACATTTACTTAGCTAACCCCACATGACGTAATTTGCTGAAAACAAGAGAAAGAGTGATAGAAAAAGGCAAGAAAGAAAGGGGTGAAAGAAGAACAACACGGAGACAGGCTCTGATAGTTATAAGTCCTTTGATCGCCTGTCAAAACTGACATACGACTAGTTTACTTGTGGAGAGATTGGGAAACATGTTTGTTCACGTACAGACCCGTGGGGCCATGATAGTTGTGCTCAGTTACATTCACTTTTCCGTACATAAGGGGGATCAGGGTATGTTTTGCCGGCATGTGTTGTTTTCATGGGGGTTCGTAAAAGTCTAGGTACGTGTCGAGTGATTTCCACATCCTTCTGGTTGCTGGTCTCCAGGGTGAGTTCTGTAGTGCAATGTTGTCCGCACCTCTGAGATGCGTAATCCAGTTGAACCATCCTTTGTATGAGGTCTTACTTGTGTCTTTCCAATTGGCTAGGACCATTTTCACTGCTGCGGTCAGCAGCAGATCTAGTAGGTCTTTATCGTGATCTGATCTTAGTTCTGCGGTCATAAATGCGGTGGTGAGGGAGGAAAATTCATTTGTTAGCGTACAGCCCAGCAACTTATTTATAAAACCAAAGATTTTCTCCCAGAATGTTTTGAGTGTTGGGCAATGGTAGATAAGATGTGCTAGGTCCCCCTTTTCCTTGTTACAGTTCCAGCATAATGCATCCTCCCTGAGACCTAACGAGAATAAGCATGCAGGGGTCCAAAAAGCCTTATGGAGCAGCCACAATTTTGTTTGTGATAGCACTGGGGAGATTTTATTGCGTGAGGCAGAGGCCCATAGTCTGGCCCGTTCTTGTTCATTAAGTGTGTTTTTAGTTTGTTTTTCCCAATAGTTAATTGTCTTGTCATTAAGTTTAGAGGATTTTGGGCGTAGGAGTTTGTAGAGGTGTGAGACCTGGTGTCCTAATTTATTAATGTTTGCCATATACCGGGAGATTGACGGTTGTGCAGTGGATAGTTTGGTTTTGGTCAAGGCCGTTCTGATTTTCAAAAAGTTATAGAATTCAATGTCTGTTAGGTTATGCCTAGACTTGAGGTTTGCGAAAGTAGCGGGGTATGAACCGTCTTCTAATTGGTAAGGGTGGTAGATACCTTTCTCAATCCATGTGTCGAAGGTTAGGCATTTCCCCTTGTATAGAATCTTACTATTGGCCCAGAGTGACTCCATCTTAGAGCCCTTGATGCTGTTCTCCAGTTTCTTATCTATCTTTAGTATTGCAATTTTTGTATTTTTAAAAATGGACTTGGAGGCGTGGTTGTGCCTATTTGCTGTTAGTAGAGCCAGGGGGCTTAGATTGTTCAGGATGGCCCTCTCTACCTGAAGCCAAGCCGGTGTGTATCCGGTAGGGGGTGATATCCAGTAAGACCCTTGTTTTGCCAGAAATGCTAGTTGGAATATTCTGAAGTCTGCTAGGTTTACCCCTCCTTGGTTTTTCTCTAGTCTTAGTTTTTTTATGCTTATCCGTGCTTTCTTCCCTCGCCATAAGAATTTAGAGATCAGGATATCTACTTTGCTGTGAAAGTCATCTGTGAGTAGGAGTGGGAGCATGCTGATCAGGTAGTTAATCATTGGGGTGATCATCATTTTGATAGTTTCAATTCTGCCCCACCACGTTATGAATTTTGGAGACCAGGACTCCAGAAGTTTCTTAATCTTTTCTAGCAATAGTTTCTCATTGTGAATTAGTGTGTCTATTAGGTCACTCCCAAAATGTATACCTAGATATTTGATAAACCCTGTTTGCCAGGCTAGTCCTGACCCCCCCAGAATATACCTAGTGCAGTGAATATTTAGTGGTTTGCATTCTGATTTGTCCCTGTTTAGCTTGTATCCTGAGTGCCCGGAATATTCTGCTGTGGTATCTATCAGGGCCTCAATTGAGGCCTTCGGTTGTTCCGTTACTATTAGTATGTCATCAGCGTATGCGGCAAGTATTATCTCAACGCCACTAATATCGACCCCTTTTATGTTTGTGTTTAGCTTGATGTCACAGATCAGGGGTTCCAGTGCCAGCAGAAATAGCGAGGGGAACAGTGGGCAGCCCTGTCTTGCACCCCGTTGTAGCGAAAATGGCTCAGAAAGTGACCATTAACGACAATACGGGCTGTTGGGTCCCCATACAGGGCCATCACCATCCGTATATATCCTTCCCCTAAGTTGAAAGATTGCATGCAGCGTTCCAGGAAGGTCCAGGAAACCCTATCAAAGGCCTTCTCGGCATCTAGGGTAATAGCTACTGCTGGCTCTGATTTTGTGGCCGTATGTTCCAGTATGTGGCAGAGAAGTCGGGTGTTGTCATTAGACATCCGAGTGTGTAGGAATCCCACCTGGGAGTTGCTTATTAGATTGGGTAGGGCAGAATTGAGTCTGACTGCCAATATTTTTGCGTATATTTTGCAGTCCACATTAATAAGGGATATGGGTCTGTAGTTTTTTGGTGACAATTGGTCTTTACCTTCCTTTGGGATGACTATTATGTTGGCTTCCGACATGGATTGGGACACAGTCCCTCTGGCTGCACAGTGGTTAAAGACCTGCTTCATGGTTGGTTTCAGCTGTTCTAAGAAGGTCTTCTAGAAGGCGGCTGTGAAACCATCTGGACCGGGGGCTTTGTTATCTTTCATTGATTTGACCGCCATTTCAATTTCAATATCGCTAATCTCTTGACCTAATCTAAGTGCCTCCTCGCGGCTTAGCTGTGGTAGACCTAGTCTGTTGAGGTATTTTGTCCATTTCTCTAAGTCCGAGGTCTGATCGTTTTTGTAGAGTTCTTGATAGAACTCTTGAAAGGTCTTAAGGATGTCTTTGTGTCTTGTGTGGGTTTTGTTGTTTGAGTCTGTGATGGACGAGACGGTAAATTGGTTGCATTTGTGTTTTAGGTAGGAGGCAAGCAGTTTCCCTGCTTTATTTGCTTCACATAGGTTAAGGGCCTTGTATCTGTTGAACCACAGCCCCGCTCTCTCACTCAGGATTTTGTGGTACTCATACTTATTTTTTGTTAGGTCTGCTAGGAGTTTGCTATCTTGTATGGCCCTGGCATGGGCCGTTTCTAAGCTTTTAATCTCCTGCTCAAGCTGTGTCAGCTGCAGGTTTGTGCTTTTGTTTATTTTTGACTTAATTTCAATTATTGTGCCTCTGATGGTCGCCTTCAGGGCATCCCATAGTGTGGTAGTGCTAGTCCCCGGGGAGTCATTATGTTTGAGGTAATCTGTTATGGCCTCCTCAATCTTTTTTTTGTTCGCGGGGTCTGATAGGACGTCGCTGTTAAAACGCCACCTCCGGGGAACGGCTTCATTGTGGCAACCACTCAGTTTTAGGCTGATACATGAATGGTCTGATAGTAGTCTAGGCACTATTTCTGAGTGTTCTATTAGATCTGTGTGGGGTCCCGAGATTAGTATATAGTCTATCCTGCTGTACGAATTGTGTGGGTTAGAGTAGAATGTAAAGTCCCTAGTGTCCGGGTGCTGGAGGCGCCATGGGTCTTTAAGGTTAAATTTTGAGCACATATTTTTGAGTGTGGCGTGTGCGTTCGTGGGCTGGTATTGGCAGGATGACTGTCTATCCATTATATGGTCCAGTGGTATATTAAAATCCCCCACCACCACCATGAGGTCGTTCTGGGGGAAACTATCTAGCGTGTGTGATACCTCCTCCCAAAAGGTTGGGTCGTCCGCGTTTGGGCCGTATATGTTAGCTACGTGGATTAGCTCCTCTCCCCTTCTCAGATGCATCACCAAAAGTCTGCCCTCTTCATCGTGGGTCTGTGATTCTAGTGTTAGGTTGGATCTTTTAGATAACAGTGTCATGACCCGTCGCTTCTTCTTTTCGGCTGGCGAGCAAGCCAACTGTGAGATCCAGTTGCCTCTCACTAGCTTGGCATCCTCCATGGATAGTTTGGTCTCTTGTAACAGGATTATATCTCCTTTAGTTTTGGCTAGATAGTCTAATATCTTCCTGCGTTTAATGGGGTGGTTAAGCCCTTTGACATTGAGGGACACTATGTTGAGGTCAGATGCCAGGCTGAGTGCGTTACTGTGGGCCATTATCTAGGGTAAGGCGTGTCGGGTGCATCTTCTCTATATACCCAATTCACAACTATGCTATCTCCCTATTCTCCCCATACGGTACGGCTTCAGGCCCCATGTGAGCTGCATGTAGAATAGGTGTCGTCTCCGTGTGTGCAGATATGCCAGGTCTCCCGATTAAGTAGGGTATCAGGACTTGCCAGAAACATTTTGTAGAGAAAAAAGAGGTGAAAATGGAAAGGAAGATACAGAATAAAGAAAGCAAAGAGCTGAGCGACCCCCCCCTCTTCCCCCTCCTGCTCCTCCCCCAGTCACAAGCACACGAAGCATTGTAACTAATTGATACGTTTCTCACCCAGCCCATAAACAGCTTCAAAATGCAGACCTCAATCCCTTTCGAAAACTACCGAAAGGCCATTATTTGCCATTGTTCTCATCACCATAACCAGTACCCGGAGCACACATTCAGCATCACCCACAAACCACGTGTGCCACTTCCTCATCCCCCTCCCTGCACGCCAAACCACCACATCTTTTGTAGTACAAATTTCACTTCACAATTACACAACCCCACCATGCCTTGCAAAAAACTGGCATTCAGCAGACAGAAGCTCACTATCATGGTGGATGAAATCATCTGAGTCGAACCCTATATTTTCGGTATCCAAGTCCTGACTACTCCTCACACACGTAAACAGGAGATGTGGACCCGGATAGTCAACAAATTGAACAGTGTCGGCAATACCATCCGCATACAGGGAGATATCCAAAAGAGGTGGAAAGACATCAGGTGTCACGGTCTGATTCCTCGGGAGCAGTACCCACAAAATGCCCACCTTCCGGCAGCACTGATTCTGTACTTTGCAATAGAAGGTCGGAGTGGCCAGATGGGGGGAAGGGTTATAGTGAGGGTACTGCAGGGAAGGAGACCTTAAACAAGATAGCATGCAATTAACTGTTTGATGTTAAAAATCACTGTTGCATAAAGTGGTAAATATCCTTCAATAGAAACCTGTTCTTACCTGTGGAAAAAAAATTGTAAACTTTGATTTCTATTAACAGTGTAGGAGCTTCAATTTTGTAGAGACTGATGAAATTACCATGCTTTCATCCAGTGGTTTGATTATACGCCTATGAAATTCTACACACTCACAGCGCCAGTTATAATTCACCTTTCATCAGTTCTTGTTGTGCATTTATCTTAATATATTGTTTTGTCTCTACCTTACATATTCTTCACAACATAGGACATAGGAATGTTCCAGAATAGTGTCCATAAATAAACAATAACAATGTGATTGCGCAGTTGCAAAAATAAAATACATAACTTTTGTTAGGTAATAGTGCTCTCCAGTGTCCGATTTAGGGACTGCACCCAATGTTGTGGTTTTCTCTTTCCTTATGTCCATACAAAAATCAAATGCTGATTGAGTTAAAAATGATGCTTTGTGCTGAAACCGACGAGCCGGCATTCAAAGCAATCCAAAAATGCAACAGAGACGTCCCCTACCTGTCTCTGTGATCCAGGACTCGGAGAGAACCTCGAGGATGGTAATTCCCGAGCTGCTGTCAAAGAATGCACCCACAGCAGGAAGACAGGGAGGAACTCGGAACCGCACTGCACACAAGACAGGATCTTCAATAACACGCACCTGCTCGGAGATGTGACAGCTATTTATAGTGTCAGCCAGGCCCAAGATGGCTGCTGTGATTCTTTCATGTTCTTTGACGTTCCATGGAGCGTCTTACTTGACTTCTTCCAATACACCATAATACAGAACATAAAAATAAAAGAAAAAGCATAAACAAACAATACAAAACATAACAATGTTAGTGCAAGATGGCCTTTTACCTACTCATGAATGTTCCAAGGTATATATTCTCTGCCATAATACCTAAATGGACCACATGTATACACATAATACATAGCAGGTATAACACATATGTTTTCTGCAGTGTTACCCATGTTACCCATGGGAGCGACCATGACATCAGGCCCCGCATCAAGAGCAAGTATAGCAACTATCACAAGGAGGCCCAAAGGACTGGTGGTGGCCCTCCCAGCACACCACTAGAACTACATCCATGGGAGGAGAAGGTTTGGAAATCCTACAAACTGAGGGCATGACTGGAATCCAGGGTGGAATTGACACTGGTAAGTGTCCACAATACAAATGTCCCCACTACACATGAATGTGTCTGTTAACAAGAATGCCCTGCCATCGACCCTTACAAGACCCAGTTCTGAAACTATTGAATTCAAATGTCTCTTATGTGGCTGTGCAAAAGAGGTGAATGACTCACCATACACACATATTTAATGTCTATTCACATATGCAAATGGAGTCTGTAAGTGGAGTACCATCACAAACTTTTGTACAACAGGCACTTCAAGATTTACCAATGGTAACTAATGTATTCCAACAACAATATTCACAACTGTACATAAAGTAAGTGTAACAGTATGGATAATGCAATGCAACATAACTTCCAGCAGGGCATTTTAGGAACACATTAAATAAGTTAGGACACTGCACATCGACATATTGAGGCTCTGAACCATATAAATCACACATGTACCAGTACCATAGGTGGATATCCTGTGGTTTAAAACATGTACATGTCCCTGAACAGTGTCCCTGCAACAACCCAATCTCATGTGGTAGTGAAATGGCCTCCTGCAAGTTCTACTCATGTCAGACATATCGTGCTTGAGATGTGTGGGTCACGATAACGAAAGCCATACTATCCCACATGTCCATGAACATCACCTGAAGTGGCCGTCGATTGGCACACAACAACACTACTCCCTCAATACAGCCTGATACATACTCATGAAGACACACACTTTGAATGTTTGCAGCACACCACACACTCAAGACATCATCAATAAACAAGAAACTTGTAAATTTATCAAATGTGATGTTATTCAAACACAATGTATGTGGCATTCAAACATAAAAAGTATAAATGCTAAGGCATCTACATTTTGACCAAATCGATATAAAATCTGGTCTTTCAGTGTGTCATGCAGATGATCCTTCTACCAACCCACCCTTACAGAAGCAAAGCATGCCTGGAAATGGAGAGGCACATATATCCAGAGTCAATAACAGACCATGTATCCCTGCATGCCTAGATGGAAATAAAATATCACACACGTGCCAGAATGTCTGTCATATACACTTTTTACACAATCAATTAGAACTACACACAATATTGGCTATAGTAACATCCAATCTCTGGGGATGGGCAAAACAATCTTGACTCACAGAGACAATCAAAGGTGGTAGTGCATCAGCAATATGTCCAACATGGAACATGGAACAATGTTGTTCAACATCCCAGAACATCTGCACACCAATTGCCTGGTGAATCACAAAAGAGCTAGCCAGCTAGGAAGTTTACTGATTTGACAGTCAATAAGAATCACAAAATAATGTAGGTCAAAGTGCACAACACAAAGAACTGCAGACAGATAGGTATACAAATCAGTGAACGGAACATTGACGAAGGAATGTAGATTAAGCAGAGTAATCCCCCTTCGACTAGTCGTCCAGTGAATATGAATTGTCTGAGAAAACATCAGTCAATGTACTCCCACCAACTGATTTCAAACATACGTCTGAAAACATTTTGACTTTTGAAGTAAATCAGTGGCAAGTATATCCCTCAATCTCAAATTTTTTAACAATCCATTGATCCATTAGTGACTCGAAGTGTCAGACGCTGCAAACCTGAATCAGTTTCTGATGCTATAAGAAATTCCACTGCCTATTGTATGAACTTAAAATTACAAATATGATCCTTAACTCCACCCGATCCTGGGATAGGTGACAACTGGCCTTCAAACATGTCAGTCGACCACCCAATCAGGCTGCTGGGTGTTAATGCATTTCCTTCAAGTGAGACTAGTGGCTCCAACCTTGCATGATTGAGCAATTGCAAGCCAGATTGACAGACTAGATAATGATTAAGTAATGGACTCATCAGCAGCACAAAGTCCTGGGCACCCGAGGTAAGTGAAAATCCACCGCAGTGAGGCTTCATTGACTTCAAATTCAATAGTTGGTGAAGGGGCATTTCTCTGCATCATTGCAAGCCATTTCTCATGCATTGTAAAATAAAATGTCCTGAATTGCTCCTCAACATTTCTTTGCTTACCAAGTGGCAATCATTCTAACATGGAACATGTTGCAGTGCCAAAGCCACTATAAGTGTCGCCCAGCCTACTCTCAAGGACACCAATTCACATCTACACCAATTATGCTGAGCAGTTGGTACACAAGGGTGTTTTCAGACTCTAGTTTTTTTATTATGTCCACTGCAGCAGTCATGTGTTTCTGAAAAAATCTAAGAATGCAGTAGAGTGTAGTTTTTTTCACATCACTATGCGACCGAAGTTCCTCACTTTTCTTGCCTTTGTCATTATCACTAAACAAAAGTTCTGTAAATGGTCGCAACATGGATAATATAATATTCACAACCTCTAGAACTGAGAACCACCGGCTAAGTGACACAGTTGGGATGACTCTTTCTATGATGCCACAAAAAGCACAAAATGACAAATATTTGAGTTTTAGTTCCAGCGCATTAGAAAACAGTGCTCCGGAATGGACTACAAAGTCAATAACATTGTTCATTATCTCTGAAGATTGTAATGTTGCTTTCATCATACCATCTAGCAAGCGGCAAGGACCTCTCACAGGGAAGCACCTCAGTTCAGGTATCCATTTTGGCAGGACATCACACATTTTTTCATATATGTAGCTGAATCACTGCAAATACAAACTCCAATCTTTGTTGAACTTGGTAAGAACTTTTTTCAGCAGCATTCCAAGTGGCGTTACGTTCCCTGTTTTCCAAGTGTTTGGTGTCATGTTTTCACCACTAATCCAGATGCTTTGTGACAGCACTCCTTTCACATGTATCTGTCACTACACCTGCATTGAATGTTTAAAGCCTGGAGTGTGTGACAATTTGCCTATTATCAATACTGACTCACTAGAAAAGGGGGCTGATGTATCAAAGGGTTTCACCCATTCTCTCTCTGTGTGTAAATGTTATGGTACATATTGGTAAAGATTCTTATGAAACCAGCTATTTTACCTATCAGTGGAAGAATCAAATGTAGCTGAAATATCAAAAATGATTTTGATATTTACTGATTCTCTACAGTTTATAAAATAATTAAATAAGACCTAAAACATGATTCTAAACCCTGCATCATTAGACCAAAGACCACAAAACTGAAAAAAGCAAAAGGAAGAAGAAACAATATTTTAGTAACATCCCTAAACAACAAAACTCAAGCAGAATAATGTTAGCCCAGTCTTTGTTGCTGTTACCTTTTATAGCAAAGTTATATTGTATTGACCCCTCAGAAAGAAATAAAAATGACTCCTTCACTCTCCTTTTCTTTTGAAAGGCATTTAGTTTGTGCTTGTGCAGGTGTTTTTTCAGTGCTTATACGTTTACACTGGTGAGGGCTACTTCCCTTTTGGTGGGGGTTTATCAGTTATTATAGGTTTAAACCTAAAATAGGATATCCTAGTTATTTTCAATAGTTCTCTTACCTGCATTCTTGGATAGGGTTAAATATTTCTGCAGTTATTTACAACCGCCTTACATGTAGTACACTCACCTGTCACTTTTTCTCAGCCTTACCTAGCTGCTCTCTACCACAATCAAAAAAGGAAAATAACTCTGTTACCTCAATGCTGCATGATATAGAATCTTGATGGTCCATCGGTAAACTATTTACCTCTGGATCTACTGCTCAATCTGTAGCACCCACTTAGGAAGGGAGGGGGTTCACTGAACCATAGTTTATAGTTTCAGAAATCATGGATATCTCTCAGGATAGCCTGGGAGAGGTTGGTTAAAACTCTAAAAATAAGGTGCACCTAGGGGCTACCTGTATGAATGTATATAATGCTCGCCGACATCAAGACTGCAGCACCTGCTTTAACCTGTTCTCACTTCGGTTGCTTACTCCAAGTTGCCCAACTTCAGAAGATGCACATTCTACTTTGCTCCTGCTCTGCCACTCCAATGATGACATCACAAGAGGCTACGATTCTGGCTGGTCAGTGTTTAATTTATAAAAGCAAAAGTATACAGGCCCAAATTTTTGCATAGAAGCCAACAGCCATATCTATCGAAGGTCAGAGTGCCACATACCAAGACTGAGGAGTCTTGACTGCTCCTCATGATCATTTAATCCACCTCCGGACATTCTCTGCTTCTTTATCTCCTTCTTTCAGGTTCTTTTCATCCATGCTTTCTCCCTTTGTCTCTGTGTTTTCGTCTTTCTCTTGTTCCTTTTTTCCCACTTTTTCTCTCTTTCTCTTGCTCTGAGTCAAAGTCTATTGAGGAAAATAAGTTCTGGTTCCCAAACATCTGTGCTGATGGGCCCCCAGCTGCAACCACAGGCTTAAACTAAGCACTGTGGTTGGCAATTAAACATTGTGTGCAGCAGAACACAGACACAATTAACAGACAACAAAGAGCCCAGTGAAATGTATTTCCAATCAGTAAATAAGACATATGTCACTTTGAATCCTGTTCAGACTAAGGGCCTATTTATGAACCTGATGGTCAGACCTCCAGGCCGTAGTGTCGGCAGTTGGGAGAGCACCATCAAGCCGGCGGCATCCCGACCAGCGTATCATGACATGACCACCTTGACTGCAGCGGTCTGTCAGCGGTGGCATGCTCAGGCTCACTATATGAGCCTGAAGGCGATGCCACAGTGGTGCAGCGCCTTTACTGTTGTGCACACACTGTTACCATGCAACATTTCTTGCATGGCACACAGTACACACATAACAGTGCATGTAGAGAGGGGCACAACATGTGCCCCCATGCACTACCTGGGCGAAATCACCAGGGTGGCCCTTGGGCCCCCCACTTCAAGTTCTGACATCTTCTACCCGCCATGTAAAGGATGTCGGAAATGCAGGTCATAATCGGGATCCATGATGGGGCGACATCGGACTGGCAGTGGCCGATCGCCATGCTCCAAATACAGCGCTTGGACCTTTGGACAAGGGGTGGTTGAACCGCTACCGACAGTTGCGTGGCAGTCCAACTTCCAGGGTCATAATTAGGCCCCAAATAACTCTGAATGCATTATGCAATGCACAAGCATCACTTATGCTAATTAGCCAATTCTCTGGAAGCACTTGAACAGCCAACATTATAGGTGCTCAAGCAATACACTAACAGTGTGGCACAGTGGTGCTTCTTCATGATCTGTTATAGAGCAGAGCAAAGGATTGCTGGATCCAGCCCTGGTTTTCAAAATAGTCACTAACAATGTAAATGAGTTCGCAAAATAATATTAGATGACAGTTGTTGCCTTTAAACCCTGAAGCTGAAACACTGCTTCATTGTAAAACAGATTACCATATTAATCAATTATAACATCTATAAGCATAGACCTAGTTAATCATGTTCTGTTTTTCGGAAAGCAATTTGTAGTCAATTATTAACTTGAAGGCTTTGGGGCAAATAAGCAGCCTTTTCTTCTTAACATTTTCAACACAGAGCTTCAGAAACTGTAGATGTGCATCAGCTGTCAGGCACTCAATTTCACACTTCAAAACATAAATAAATACAAAATACGACACAGATTGTGAGCTTATTTGTTCTTAGCAGGTTTTCTAACAGAAATAAGCAGAAGGGAAGATGAATTATTTCCTGAGTCACTGGTTCGCAATATCATCATTGTCATTTTAAAGTCAGATTTCCAAACAAACATCGTCATTCATCATGAATGAATAAAATCAATATGTCTTCGTGCGTGGGCTGATTATATTTGGAGTCTAGCACCCAGGTGGAAATTGCTAATGTTTAGCATTGAATCAAAGTTGGTTTTAAATCAAATGTTGTTTGGTCCGTAGAATGAGAAAACACACTGAAATGTAAACAGGAGAGTTTGTGGGCAAAAATACAATAACTTGTATTTGTTTTTTCAACACGCTACAATTTATAACTAAGGGGCATATTCTCAAGAACGTATGATAACTACCGTAAATCCAGCTTAATGCAACACTTCACATCGCAGTCCATCGCGGGAAAATTACGCCGTGTTAACGTGGTATTCCCAACACGGCGGTACCATGCGATAGTCACACGATAACGCATCAAATCAACGCGTTAAAATCAATGCAACGCCGCAAAAACGCGAAACCCCAACGCAAAAATAGTAGCGATGATGCCAATCGCGATACAAAAAATCTGCGAAAAACAGCCACAGGCCTGCAATTCCCACGCGTCATGCGGGAAAATGCACCATAAAAGTAGAAAAAAAAAATACAAACAAAAGCCAAACAACAGCGAAGCACAATGGAGGCATCCGGAGCAAGTACAGAGGACAACCAGAACCCCACAAGCCCCCCGGAGGACCAGCCTGTGACCTCGGGGTCAGGGAAGGGCAAGGACAAGAAGAGTAGGAAGAAGCGGTTCAGTCCGCAGGAAAACAGGATCCTGATAACGGAGGTGATAGAACACCATCAAACACTGTTCGTCACCTCCACTGTGACACTGGCATCCAAAAATGGAATATGGCAGACCATCGTGGACAAGGTGAATGCAGTCGGAGTGCTGAGGAGGACAATGGATGAGGTCAAGGAGCGCTGGAATGATGTGAAGCGCAAAACCAAGCAGAAACTCGCAAACAACCAGAAGGCAGCAATGCAGACTGGAGGTGGGAGTCCAGCGCCACAGGAGGAGCTGGACGAGATGGAGGAAATGGTCTCCACAGTCATCAGTGGGGAGACGGTGGCAGGAGTTGGGGGACTGACACTGCTCAACATGACCGGACACAACAGCAACAGGGTGAGTAACCACCAGGGACTGGGGGGACGGGGGGAGATGGGCACAATGGCACACATGCACAATTAAGCACAGCACATCTGTGGACAAACCATGCCCCAGACCCCCAACTCCCACCAAGAGACCAATGCACACAGGTATGCAACATCTCAGCACCGCATAAGCACAGAAGCCAGAGGCACACCGCATGTAAGGGATAAGGGGCAGCTAAATCAGAGCTGCAGGGGCGCCTCCCCCAAAATGCGGCACACACACATTACATGCAGAGCACAGCAACATTGACAACGATGTGGTACAAACCGCAACACGTCCACAACAGAACAGAGGACACAACTGGTGCCACATGTGCCTAGAAACTGGCCAATCACATTTGGCATTGCAGGGAAATGTGAGTTGGCAATGTACAAGTACAAACACACATCCGTGATGTAGTCAGAATGTCCACTGTCCCACATCAAATAGGCAGCTCCCCCCAAACAGTCACAATGTACATTGTCATGCAGTCTGAATGTAAACATGTACAATGCGCCAACATACATGTGAACACAATGTCACACTGCATCTCCCCTTCACATTGCAGGGGGAAATCCAACACCTCCTGCGGAGCAGTCCGAACCTCTCCTCTCTGATGACTAAGAGGACCACCACACCTTCGACTCCGACACCCTCCAACACTTTGTGGACAGCCTCCGCAGCCCACTTCCAGGAGCAGGGCAGCCCAGCTGCCATGAGGAGAACCCACCCCCTGCACAGAACACACAGCAGGTAGCACCCACCACCACGGCTGCCTCCCAGGACCCCCACGACGAACACATGGCCTTCCAATGCCCTGTGTTGGGGTGCCAGGAGAAGCTGGCTGAACAGGTGCAGGTGGGATTCGACCACATGGCAGCCAAACTAGACACCATACGTGGGTGTCTGAGTCCCATCAGGGACCACTCACAGTCCCTAACGGACACCCACAGTCCACTCCACGCTCTCCAATGGATAATGGCTGACATCGCTCGAGTCCTGACTCTGCGACAAGAACGACTGTCTAGTCAGAGTGCCTCCAGCGATCTCGCCCGGGAGTTGGGACACATGCGGAGGATCATGGAGAACATGGAGCGGACGCAGGTGGAAAGAGCGGCTGCCACGGCTGCACACCAGCGAGAGGTTGCTGGGTCCCTCAATGCCCTAAAGACCCTCCTCATGGCATTGCTGCCACATGGCCTGGCGCTGATGCATGCTGCTGCTACCACCCCATCCACATCTCTGGCCCCTGATGTGTTAATGCCACACAGTGCTGGAGACAGAATACCACCACCCACATGTGAGGCACATGCAACAGCAGAGGACGAAGATGTGGATGAATCTGCCTTCGTGGTCAGAAGGACGCAGTAGCATTCATCTCCATCATGTGGCCTGTTTCTGCTTGGTTCTGCCCTCTGCATCATCACCTTCCACTGTCCCCCGATGCACTCTGCGACACTCACCTTGGACCTCTACATGGACTGCCATATTCTGTTTGGTCACCAATGACACAGCTATCAGACTGCGGACTGAACTCCTCCTCTCCTGATGTACCTGTCATTCCCTGAAGGACTCTGGCTGGCCCTCCACGGGCCAACAGTGGAAAGTGGGGTTGGCATGGCCCTGTACTGCTCCAGCTGCAACACTCCACTGAATGTGCAATAAACATTCATATTCACACAGATGTGTCATCTCTATGATCTTTAAAGTGTGGAAGTATGGATAAATGTAGGGTCAGTGATTCCCCCTTACGTCCATGTTGCTCATGTTGTGGGACTTTTGTCACAGGGTGACAGATTGCCGATTGCATTCCGGGTGGCGCTGACACTACAACAGAGACACATCCATTAGTCACTTCCTTGTCCAGTCCATGACGGGACCACGCCCAGAGCTCCGGGGTCATTGTTCACACCCTTACGCTGGACTGGCATACGCCAGGACAGCCCACTCCACTTACGCACGCAGGGGGGGACAACGCCACATGTCCCAGGTCTTCACTGTAGGGATCTGCAGCTCACAGGTCTAGTTGTCAGCATGCCACAGCCACTCCCTCACGGCTGGTGTACACCCACACCACACCCATCCAGCACAGGCGTCACAGGACATGTGACCCTGCCAATAAAAAGGGCCTGGCGCACATGCTGGACGCCATTTACACTCTCTAACTGGGTGTCTCCGTGTCGTTCCCATGTATGCATGAGGGCCTAGGGCCCTGCCACCTCACATTGCCCAGTGCCGGGGGTGACATGATGGCATCCGCACCATGGGGCTCAATCATTAAGGGTCCATGGCTAGCAGGGCACAGACTTGGTGGCACCGGATACACTGCAGCAGGCACAGGCACACCGCCACAGGACGGTGTCTTGCGGTGCAGTGAGATGGGGGCACCTAAAGTGCTGAGCGGGTGTGCAGCCTGTGATGATGCGCCGTCCTGGCGGACAGGACTGGCAAGGATCAGTGTGAGACTCCA